>JAQZBX010022047.1:0-31837 GCA_029593785.1 Cabassous unicinctus | reverse complement strand
TTAAAAAAAAAAAAAAAAGACTTTATAGACAAACAAAAACTGAGAGAGTATATTACCAAAAGACCAGATTTACAAGAGATACTAAAGGGAGTGTTAAAGCCTGAAAGGAAAAAACAAGGGTGAGAGACTTGAAGAAAAATGTAGAAATGAAGATTATTAGTAAGGGCAACTTAAAGAGCAAAAAAACAGGCAATAGTAAGATATGACATTAGAAAGCCAAAGGAAAAAATGGATGAAGTAATGTCTTTACAGTAATAACATTGAATGTTAATGGATTGAACTCCTCAATAAAAAGTCATAGACTTACAAAATTGATTAAAAAAATATGAGTCATCTGTAAGCTGTCCATAAGAGACTCTCCTCAGGTGTAAGGACACAATCAGGTTGAAAATAAAAGGTTGGAAAAAGATATTCCACACAAATAGCAACCAAAAAAGATCTGGAGTAGTGATACTAATTATCAGACAAAATAGATTTTAAATGCAAAACTGTTATAAGAGATGAAGAAGGTCATTATATATATATTAATAAAAGGGGCAATTCACCAATAAGGAATAACTATAATCAATATTTATGCACCGAGCTTGGGTGCCCAAAGATACGTGAGTCACACACTGTCAAAATTGGAGGGAGAAATAGATGTCTCTACAATAATAGTTGGAGACTTCAATACACTACTCTCAGCGTTGGATAGAACATCTGGACAGAGGATAAATAAGGAAACAGAGAGCTTAAATACTATGATAAATGAACTAGACCTAACAAATATTTATAGAGCATTATACCCTAAAACAACAGGATATACATTCTACTCAAGCATTCATGGATCCTTTTCCAGGATAGACTATATGTTAGGTTGTAAGACAGGACTCAGTAAATTTAAAAAGATTGAAATGATACAAAGCATTTTCTCTGATCATAATGAAATGAAGCTGGAAATCAGTAATGGACAGAAAAAGGGAAAATTCACAAATATATGGACATTAAACAACTCATTCTTAAATAGTGCGTCAAAGTAGAAATTGCAAGAGAAATCAGTAATTTTTTTTTTTTTACTTTTTTTCTTTATTTTTAAAGGAGCCTTGGATTACATAAATGTTACATCAATAATATGGGGGTTTCCCATATGTCCTACCCTGCTTCCCCACTTTCCTCCATTAACAACATTTTTCATTAGTGTGGTACATTTGTTACAATCAAAGAACAAATATTGAAGCATTGCTGCTAACCATGGTCAGTGGTTTACATTATGGTTTTCCTTTTGTATTGTATACTTTTACATGCTCTGACAAAGTGTATAATGGCCTGTATCCATCATTGCAAGATCATGCAGAACAATTCCAGTGCCCCCCAAAATGCCCTATGTTCTACCCATTCTTCCTCCCCCGCTCCCCTTGGAACCTATGGTAACCACTAAGTTTCAATTTTTGAAGAATAAGGTTCATAGTTACATGAATTAATATTGTGGGCTTGACATACTGGTCCATTTTCTTTTATTATGCGCTGCCTATGTATGGAAAAGGTTCTTGCCCCTCTACTTGAAAATGTAGCAGGACTCCCCAGGATGGGAGTTTAACATTTTCTTATTTGTTGTGTGGGTCTCCATCCACTGAGATAACCCCCTATGCCAGGATGTACACATTCATATTCCATAGAAGCATGCTACAGGTACACCCTTTCCCACATATCCCCCCACCACTGATGCCCTGCACCATCGACCCTCCCCTGCCAGTCACATTTGCCAAAAAACCCTACAACATTCCCACCATTGTAGTTTCAGCCACATACCTACAAATCCGCAGAGTTCACCTGTTCCTTCCTCCAGTCCTCCCCTCAGATCCATGGATAGTCCATCCCAAGTCTCTCCAGCTGCTCACCCTCACATTCCAGCACCATCGGCCTCATGTATGTCCCTGTACCACCTCCATTGCCAAACCACTCCATTCCACCTTATCATAGGTTTTGCCTATATTAAGCATCGGCTCACAACACTCTTCTCCCTTTCTGTCTCCTGATAACCTGTCTTCCAGACTCTAGCTCTGTGAGTCTGCTCAATAGACTTAGGTCATATCAGTGAGGTCATGCAATATGTGTCCTTTAGTGACTGGCTTACTTTAAGGTCTTCAAGATTCATCCATGTTGTTGTGTGTGTCAATACTTCATCCCTTCTTGCAGCTGAGTAATACTCCATTGTGTGTATATACCACAGTTTGCATGTCCATTTGTCTGTTGATGGACACTTGGATTGCTTCCAATTTTTGGCAATAGTGAATAATGCCACTATGAACATTGGTGTGCATATATCTGTTTGTGTCCCTGCTTTCAGTTCTTCTGGATATATACCCAGCAGTGGGATTGCTGGATCATATAGTTAGTTTCCTGAGGAACCGCCAAACCGCCCTCCACAATGGCTGCACCATCTTACATCCCCACCAGCAGTGTATGAGGGTTCCCATTCTTCCCCACCCTCTTCAACACTTGTAGTTCTTAGTTTTTTTTATAATAGCCCCCAGTCAATTAGGTGTAAAATGATATCTCATTGTAGTTTTGATTTGCATTTCCGTAATAGCTAGTGAAGTTGAGCATCTTTTCCTGTACTTTTTAGCCATTTGTATTTCTTCTTTGGAAAAGTGTCTATTCAACTCTCTTGCCTATTTTTTTTTTAGGATGCACCAGCGATTGAACCCAGGACCTCGTACATGGGAAGCAAGTGCTCAACTACTTGAGCTATATCTGCTCCCCCTTGCCCATTTTTTAAATGGGTTGTTTGTCTTTTTATTTTCAAGGTATAGGATTTCTTTATATATACTGGATATTAGGCCATTATTGAATAGCTGTTTCCCAAATATTTTCTTCCATTGAGTAGACTGCCTTTTCATTTTCTTGACAAACTCCTTTTAAGTGCAGAAGGTTTTAATTTTGAGGAGGCCCCACTTACCTATTTTTTCTTTTGTGGCTCGCACTTTAGGTGTAAAGTTTATGAAACCATTTCTTACTACAAGATCTTGTAGGTGCTTCTCTACATCATCTTCTAGGAGTTTTATGGTCTTGGCTCTTATATTTAGGTCTTTGATTCATCTTGAGCTAATTTTTGTATAGGGCATGAGATGGTGATCCTCTCTCATTCTTTTGGATATATGTATCCAGGTCTCCCAGAACCATTTGTTGAAGAGGCCATTCTGACCCAGTTGAGTGGCCTTCAGCTTTGTCAAATATCAGTTGACCTTATATGTGAGGATCTATATCAGAACTCTCAGTTTGGTTCCATTGGTCACTATGTCTATCCTTGTGCCAATACCATGCAGTTTTGACCACCATAGCTTTGTAGTATGCGTTAAAATCAGGTAGCATGCTTCCTCCAATTTTGTTTTTAAATATGTTTTTGGCTTTTTGGGGCCCCTTGAACTTTCAAATAAATTTTATAATTGGCTTTTCCAATATAGTAAAAATGCTGTTGTAATTTTTATTGGGATTCTATTAAATCTGTAAATCAGTTTGGGTAAGACAAACATCTTGATGATTAGTCTTCCAATCCATGAACATGGGATATTCTTCCATTTATTTAGGTCTTCTTTGATTTCCTTTAACAATGTTGTAAAGTATTCTGTGAACAACTCCTTTAAATCTTTAGTTATATTAATTCCTAGCTATTTGATTCTTTTAGTTAATATTTTAAATGGAATTTTTTCTCGATTTCCTCGTTGGATTGGTCATTATTAGTGTACAGAAATGAGACTGATTTTTGCATGTTGATATCATATCTTGCCACTTTACTGAACTTGTTTATCCACTCTAGAAGCTTTGTTGTAGATTTTTCAGGGCTTTCTACATGTAGGATCATGTCATCTGCAAATAGTGAAATTTTTACTTCTTTCTTTCAATTTGGATGCCTTTTATTTATTTTTCTTGCTTAAGTGCTTGAGTAAGTACTTCTAACACAATGTTAAACAAGAGTGGTAACAGTGGGCATTCTTGTCTTGTTCCAGATCTTAGAGGGAAAGCCTTTAGCCTTACACCATTGAGTAGGATGTTAGCGGTGGGTTTTTCATATGTACCTTTATCATGTAGATGAATGTTTCCTTATATTCCTATCTTTTGAAGTGTTTTTTTTTTATCAAGAAAGGATGTTGTATTTTGTCAAATGCTTTTTCTGCATCAATAGAGATGTATCGTGATTTTTTTCTTTTGGTCTGTTAATGTGGTGTATTACATTGATTGATTTTCTTATGTTGAACCATCCTTGCATAACAGGAATGAAATCCACTTGATTATGGTGTATAATTCATTTGATGTGTTGTTGAATACAGTTAGCAAGTATTTTGTTGAGGAGTTTAGCATCCAGGTTCATTTGAGAGATTGGTCTGTAGTTTTCTTTTCTTGTGACATCTTTATGTGGCTAGTAAATATCTTGAGACAAATGAAAACGAGAACACAACATATCAAAACATGTGAGATACAGCAAAGGCAGTGCCAAGAGGGAAATTTGTAACCCTCAATGCTTACATTAAAAAAGAAGAAAAAGCCAAAATCGAAGACCTAACTGCATACCTGGAAGAACTAGAAAAAGAACTGGAAACTATTCCCAAATCAAGCTGAAGGAAAGAAATAATAAAGATCAGTCAGAAATAAATGAAATTGAGAACAAATAAACAATAGAATCAACAAAACCAAAAGTTGGTTCTTTGAGAAGATCAACAAAATCAACAAACTCATAGAATGCCAGAGGCAAAAAGAGAGACAATGCAAATAAGATCCGAAGTGACAGAAGGGGCATCACCACTGACCCCCACAGAGATAGGAGAGATCATAAGAGGATACTATGAACAACTCTGGCCAAAAAACTAGACAACATAGTCAAAATTGACAAACTCCTGGGAACACACAAACAACCTTCACTGATCCTAGAAGAAATATAAGACCTCAACAAACAAATCACAAGAGATTGAAATATTTCAATTAAAAAAATTTTTTTTGTATTTTATTTGTTATTTTAAAAACTATTATTTCATTTTCTTTTTATTTTATTTGGTTATTTTGTTGGCTTTATTTTTGGGGAGGTTTTGGATCACATAAGGGTACAACTGTGGCAGGAGAGGATCACTGGTGCAGGGTGTTAGTGATGGGGGGACTCATGGGGAGGGGCTCACTTGGGGTATGCCTCCAAGGCATATGGATATGTTCAGTTGTTCATGAGCATTGTCTTGGTAGATGGAGATGCACACAATAACCGAAAGAATATTGAATTCCCATCCTGGAGAGTTCTGCTACATTCTCTAATAGGACAGTAGGAATACCCTGAGTACATGGGCAGTGCCTAGTGAAGGAAGACAGACCATTATGCCAGGCCCTTGATATTGATGACTGTACTTATGATCCTTTTCTTGTGAAATTGAAACTTAGTTTACTATTATATATTGCCTAAGAGTTCCTCCTGAAAGCCTCTATGTTGCTCAAATGTGGCCTCTTAAGCCAAACTCAGCATATAAATGTACTACCTTCCCCCGGCATGGAATGTGACTTCCAGGGATGAACCTCTCTGGCACTGAGGGGTTATTACCAAGCACCAACTAGCAATGCATCTGGAAAAAGACCTTGACCAAAAGGGGGAAATGGTAAATACAAATGAGTTTTTATGGCTAAAAGATTTCAAAGTGAGTTGGGAGGTCATTCCAGAGGTTACATTTATGCATGTCTCGGCAGGATCTCACTGACTGCCACAGTAAACAGTGCCTCAAACAGCGGGGCTTCTGAGGGCTCTAGAGACATCCAGACACTATAAGCAGGGCAGACAGCTCAGAAATTCAGCACCCTGTGAGTGGGCCTTATGTTGGAATTTATGCTCCCCAGTGTAACAGAGTTAGACTCATTCATAGTTTCCCTACACATGGCTCTCTGTCTCCTTTATTTGAACATATAATTAACACTGTACTTGAGAAATATATATCCCAGGGACTTAAATATTTGGTCCTCCATGTGCCAGTTGAGCCCTGAATCTCAGCAGAGTTGCAGTACTTACTCTCTAGTTCACTGAAGTCACCCATGACTACTAACAAGGAGATAATGATGGACAACGCCCATCCCAAGGAATAGAGAATATCTGCAACTGCAGACAAGATAGTTTCATCCATCTGTCCCCTGGGCTCTAAACCCCTTCTCAATTAGAAACAGAGTGGCCATCACCATCCCCAAATCCTCATTATTAGGGAATGAACAATGGACTGAAGTAGACTTATTATTATTTTATTGTAGACTTATTATTCTAGCAATGGAAGAACTTTTATCATTGATGTAAAGGCAGTGGCCACTAGAGGTTCTGAAGGGAGGAAGAGGGAAGAATAGGTGTAATATGGGGGCATTTTCAGGACACTGGAATTGTCCTGTATGACATTGCAATGATGGATACAGGCCATTATGTATTTTGTCATAACCTACAAAATTGTGTGTACCAGACTGAAAACTATAATGTAAACTGTAGTGCACAGTTAGTAGCAATGCTTCAATATGTGTTCAGCAATTTTAACAAATGTACCACACTAATGAAGGATTTTGTTAATGTGGGAAAGTGTGGGAGGGGGAGGGTGTAGGGCATATGGGAATACTTTATATTTTTTAGATAACATTTATATAATATAAAGCTTCTTCAAAAATGAAAAACAATAGAAAAACGAAAAACAAAAACCTTCCCAAAATGAAAAGCCCAGGACCAGATGGCTTCACAGGTGAATTCAACCAAGCATTCAAAGACATTCTAATATCAATCCTGCTTAAGCTCTTCCAAAAAATTACACAGGAAAGAACACTCCCAAACTTATTCTATTCAGCCATTAAGGCCCTAACCAAAACCAGATAAAGATACTATGAAAGAAGAAAATTACAGACCAATTTCTGTAATGAATATAGCTGTAAAAATCCTCAGGAAATACTTGCAAACTAAATCCAAAAGCACATTAAAAGAATTATACACACCAATCACATGAGTTTTATCCCAGGTATGCAAGGGTGGTTCAACACAAGAAAATCAATTAGTGTAATAAACCACATTAATAAAGTGAAGAAGAAAAATCACATGATCCTCTTAATTGATGCAGAAAATGTATTTAACAAATTACAGCATTCTTTCTTGATAAAAACACTCTAAAAGATAGGAATAGAAGGAAACTTTCTCAATATGGTAAAGTGCGTATATGAAAAACCCACAGCTAGCATTGTACTCAATGGTGAAAGACTGGAAGCTTTCCTGCTGAGATTGGGAACAAGACAAGGATGCCCACTGTCACCACTTATTCAATATAGTTCTGGAAGTTCTAGCTAGAGCAATTAGGGAGGGAAAAAAAAAGTCACCAAAATAGGAAATGAAGAAGTTTTTACAATAGCAACTAAAATACTCAAATATTTAGGAATCATCTTAATCAAGGACATAAAAGACCTGTATTCAGAAAACTGCAAAACATTGCTAAAAGAAACAAAAAAACCTAAATAAATGGAAGGGCATTCTGCGTTCATGGATTGGAAGACTAAATACCATTAAGATGTCAATTCTACCTAAACTAACCAGATACAACGCAATCCCAATAAAAATCCCAACAGCTTTTCCCCCCCCCAGAAATGGAAAAGCCAATTATTGTTATTGGAAGGGTAAGATGTCCCATATAGCAAAAAATATCTTATAAAAGAATGATGTTGGACTGCTCTCACTTCCTGACTTTAAAGGATTTTACTTAAAGGGGTAAGAACAGCATGGTACTGGACTAAAGATAGACATATTGACCAATGGAACCAGATCAAGAACTCAGAAATAGACCCTCACATCTACAGTCAAGTGGTTTTTTTTTTTTTTTTTTAAGGAGGTACTGGGGATTGAACCCAGAATCTTGTACATGTGAAGCATGTGCTCAACCACTGAGCTACACCCACTTCACAAGTGATTTTTGAAAAGGCTGTTGATCACATCCAGCTGGGCCAGAACAGTCTCTTCAACAAATGGTGCTGGGAGAACTGGATATCCATATCCAAAAGAAAGAGGACCCCTAACTCACACCTTATACAAAAATGAACTCAAAATGGACCAAGAACCTAAATATAAAAGCTGCAACCATAAAACTGCTAGAAGAAAATTTTGGGAAACATCTTTAAAATCTTGTTGTAGGTTGTAGTTTCTTAAACCTTATACCCAAAGCACGAGCAATGAAAGAAAAAATAGACGAATGGGACTTCCTCAAAATTAAACACTTTTGTTCCTTTGTCAAGGAAGCAAAAGGGCGGCCTTTACAGTAGGAGAAAATATTTGGAAACCACATATATGATAAGAGTTTTATATCCATATTATATAAAGAGATTATACAACTCAACAATAAAAAGACAAGCAATCCAATTAAAACATGGGCAAAAGACTTGAATAGACATTTTTCCATAGAGGCAATACAAATGACCAAAGAGCACATGAAAAAAATGTTCCACATCACTGTCTACTAGGGAAATGCAGATCAAAACTACAATGAGCTACCATTTCATACCTTATAGATTATTAAGAAAACAGAAAACAATAAGTTTTGGAGTGGCTATGGAGAAATAGGACCACTCCTTCACTGTTGGTGTGAACGTAGAATGGTGCAACCTCTGTGGAAGACAGTTTGGCTGTACCTCAAGAAGCTGAATATAGAGCTGCCATATAATCCAGCAATCTCATTACTAGGAATATATTCAGAAGACGTTAAAGGAAGGACTTGAACTGACATTTACACATCTATGTTTATAGCAGTGTTGTTCACAATTGCTAAAATATGGAACCAGCCCAAGTGTTCAGAAAGAAGAGTTTAACCCATGAATGGTTAAACAGTATGTGGTATAGACATACAATGGAATAATATTCACCTGTAAGAAGAAATGAAATCGGGATGCATATAACATGGATGAACCTTGAGGACAGTATGTTGAGTGAAATAAGTCAGACACAAAAGGACAAATATTGTATGATCTCACTAATAAGAATTAAGTACAAAATGGAGGTGAAGGCTAGAGTATAGGTTATTAGGAGATAGAATGTGGTTTGAGAATGGGTGCTGATGTTTAATGTATGTAGAATTATTAATAAGGTTTATTATAAAAGTGTGGAAATGAATAGAGTTGATGGTAACACATAGTGAGTATAGCTACCACTGCTGATTTATAAATGAGCTTGTGGCTGAAAGGGTTAGTATGTGGATGTAAATTTCAATTGAAAGGGATCTATAGAATAATGTAGAATGTGTAACAGTGATTTTGGTGGTGGGTGAGATTATCGTTAATAGTATAAATATAAGAATGTTCTTTTACAAACTTTTAAGAATATGGTGATACTTGGGAAAATTATAACTAATGGAACTTATGGATGATAGTTAACAGTAATATTATAATATTTTTGCATCAACGGCAAAGAAGATATATCAATTCTAATAGGTAGGTTTAAGGGGGTATGGGATTTTTCCTTTTGGAATAATGAAAATGTTCTAATATTGATTGAGGTGATGACAGCACAGTTCTTTGATGAAAATGAGTGCCACTGAATATACATGTTGAATGGATTATGCAAAGCATGGGACTGCATAACACATAGAATCCAGTGGTGGAAGATGGATTGTGGTTAACAGAACCTATATGAGAACATTCTCTCATTAACTATAACAAATATATAATACTAATACAGGATGTTAATAATTGTGTGGGTTGGTGGAAAAATACACCAAATGTAAGTAAGATATGGGCTATAGTTAGTGATATTTTGATGATGCTCTTTCATAGTTTATAGCAAATGTTTCACAACAATGCAAGGTGTTGCTGGTGGGATGTTGTATGGGGGCCCTGTATGATGATATGCATGTTTGTTTTGTAAGTTCACAACTTTTACTATACACTTATTGTTTATGTGTGTTTATGTATGAATGATATACTTTGATAAAATTTTATATAAAAATAAAATTTACTGATCAGTCACTAGTTCACAACCACTTCCTGAGGCTTGCCTTTTAACAATTTAGGAGTGGAATTTTGCTGCAACTGGAAGGGGAAAGAACTGGAAGTGTTGGGGGAGAAAATGCCAAGTCATATATATCACAAGCCATAAATATAAGTGCTTGCTATATTGTTTCTGGTTCTCATTTAGAGGTGGGCTTGAAGAGAACAAGAATTCACGAGGGATCTGAAAATGTGAATCTGTATTTTTGTGAAGAAGTTAAGTAGGTTGGAAACCTTCATTGGTGGATGAGAGGCAAGAGAAAGGTAAAGACGAAGGAAAAAGTTAAAACTATAACTAGGCATCACCCTTTTTGTGTACCTGAGTCCTAAAACCCCCTTTCTTTTGACTACTTGTATCCTAAGAACCAGAGCCCTGATGTCTATTTTATCCATGTGGGGCTGTGATATTAACTAAAGCTTCCTTCTCTGGGCAGAAACCCCTAGATCCTGTGGCTTACCTGCTGGTCTGAACTTCTTTCTTTACACGGAGCCACACCTACTCGGTGCTTGTTCAGCCTGGTTAGCAGAACCACTCCAGTTGATGTTTCTGTTTGTTCTATACCCTTAATTTTCCTTAACCAGGTTGTTCCTTCCCAGGTTCTAAAATAAGACCTCATATAGTAAGCATAGTTAAGAAGTGGCCGCAAATCCTTGCATATATTGTTAGAACTTATCTCTGCACTCCCCTCCATTCTCCACACAAATTTAAAAATTTTTTTTTCCATTTTTTAATGCAATGCTTCTTTTGTTTTGAGGATTGCAAATCATTAGAGCAGATCCTGTTTGTAGGTTTTTGATTCTTGTCTGGTGGAATCTGTTGGATAGGGACTTTATTACTGCTATTAGGCCATTATCTAAGACTGTTTTAATGACTTATAATTGCCAACAAAGATGATGTCCACAAGGACATGGGGAAACTTTAGAGTTTGTGCAGAGAAATGAAGGGTGCATATAGAGATTTTTGATTAGCAGCATAGGGCATTGTAGCCACTCTTTATATTTCTAGGTCCCCAAGTACCATTTTCACATACAATACTAGCAACTCAATAAAAGAAGGCAGCTATCAGTTAAGTAACTAGATAGAACCTACTAATTTACTATTTGTTATTATTAATTTAATAGACATAGAAAAACCTACTTTTTTCTAATTGGATTGAGATCAGCCAATCTCTTCAAATAAAATCCTTTCAGTTTCTTTTTAATTAAAAAAGCTAATGTACCCTAAGAAAATACTGTATAATCTATGTGGAAGGTTGAGGTACATAATATTCCCAGGGTGCAATCTGTTGTAACTAGTAAAGTATGGTCAATGGAGGGGAATGCAGAGATAAGTTCTAATGAGAATGTGCAAGGACTCTATGGCCATTCTCTAATGAAACTTACTTTTTGAAGTCTAGCTCATTTTCTCTTCCTTCTTAGTTATCCATTGTAGTGGAGTGTTTAAGAATACTGACTGGAGAAAGCTTGCTGGGTTTGAATCCTGGTTCTGCCTCTTACTGCCCATGTCACCTGGGACAGGTTACTTGACTTATCTGTGTGTCTCACTTTCCTCAGGTGTAAAATGAGAAGTAGAACAGTATACCTACTGTCGTTGTTAGGACTATATTAGTTTACATATATTGTGCTTAAAACAGTGCCAGCTACACTGTAACTGCTATTGATGCCTTAGCTATTATTAGTAGTATTCATTGCAGTCTTGGAGGTATGACCCAGTTCAGCCAAATATATTTTTAGGGCATATGAGAAAGTGTGTTCAGACATTTTCAGAAAGAAAAGTTTAAACATAATTCTTTGAAGTACCTGAAATCAGAGAGCAATAGATAAAATTGTTGGCAATGTTAAATTACATATTTTTCAAATAGGTTACTCACCATGGATACATCAGCATAAACCTCTATGTTGAAGTATTTTTAGCTGACAAAAGTTAAGACACTGAAAAAACAGCTGCCACCTGAGTATCTATCAAGGAGGTTCGTTAAAATGGTATTCACGTAAATACAAATTTCACTGTGCAAATATCGATTTGCTGAAGAGCATAGGAATGAAGATTCCTGTGAGATTTAGTTTTGAAGAGGATAGTGAAATACACAGAATTTGAATTCCAGTGACATAAGCAGTAATAAGGGCAGTATCAACACCCAAATTTAGGTCTATTGATAGAATAAACTCTTCATTTATGGAGGGTGCAGTTTTCCTTCATTTTTGTTTAGTGACACAGGAATTGAAGATTAGACATTTTTAATAAGTGTAGGTATGTTATTTAGATATACGGAAACATTCCCAAATAAAATTTGCTTTTTTAGAATAACAAAGGAAATTCCTAAAACTGTCTCTTCATATTTTATGGGTCTAGCCTGTATTTTTCGTATGTGTGTTTATAATCAAGTGCAGCTGTGTAATTATGTGTGTACACATATATAAAAGAATGTAATTATGGTAGAAAACATATTTAGGAAAGAGATAATGGATTTCTAGTTTTAAAAAATAAAAATACATTTTCTTTTTCTCAAAATGCTTTTCTTTAAGTGCACCAGAAAATTTGAGCATAATTCTGCCAGTTGATTTTTTCAAAAAGATGAAACAGATGTTCCATTGATCCTTGATATAGTTATTTGCTAGCTTTCCACACAAGGGGAAAAAGTTTGATTAATTAGCGTTAACTGTGCTGTATCCGATGGGTAATAAATTTTTTTTGTGTATCTTTTCTACTCCTCCCCCCGCTTTTAAAAAATAAATTGGTGGCTGTGTAAACAGGTTCCTGTAAATCAGTCTGCTAGAACATTTAGTGGAAAATAAATGCAGCTTCTACAAAAGTATAGGATGGCAGTATCATCAAGTACTTAATGGTACCCAGGAGATGTTGTGTCCCACTGTCTTCAGGATATGAGTCTGTCGTTTTTCTGGGAGTTTGTGTTAAGTCCCTCTAGTGCCTGTGCATCTGAAGGTGCTTACTTAGGCTTGCAGCTGCAGTTTGTTGCCATGAACTCCAGTGTGAAAATGAAGCCCATCCTGAGATTAAACCTGTTGCCTTGATTTCAATAACTTCTACTGCTGACTGATGAGTCACATAATCTAATCATTGTTGCTATTCAGTGAATTAGTGCTTCCTAATTTGGGGTAATAAAATAATTCGGTATGCTTTTGCACATTTTTATCTCATTTGATTCTTTAATGCTATTCAGTAGGAAGAAGGGTGAAAAAAGTTGTATCAGAAGGCTCAAGTATTAATAATTTTCCCTGGTCCATGAAAAGATCTGGATAGTAGATAATTTTAGATTAAGGTTTCTGGTAAGTGCCATAATTTCATATCATTGATTGAAAAATGAGCTGATATTTTAGGAGGAAATTGAATAACTTGGCTTAAATATTATCCAAACGGTGGATCATCCCACCCCTGCACAGAGGTGGACTACAATTATATCTGTAGACAAATTGCTTACTTTCCATATAGATTGGGAACATGACACTCATTTTAATTTTCCTGGTATTTATACTCCATCTTGCCCTAAAAAAAGATGGAGGTGGTTAATAGAAATTTAGAATAAAAAAGAAAGATGGAACTGTGAAGGTGAAAATAAGGGTATACAATAAATGCTTTAACAAGGTCTGTCGCTATTGCTGGATAAATTTGAATCAGAGCTTCCTAGGAACAGCTGGCTCAAATAAAGGTAGTCCCATTGATCTAAGAGCAAGTGTCCTGAAGGCTGAGCCTCACTGAAGCTGGAGTGGGAGGTGGTTCTAGGTACATGGTATTTGTAGACCTCAGCCTCAGGAGTTCGAAGACTTTCATTCCGGTCTTTCAGAAGTCATCTCTTGGCTATTTATAGTTTATAATAAAATATAACCATATAATCTGTGGAGAACATTTACATTCAGGTACTCTATGCAAGGAATTCATCCACCTAGCCAACATTCCAGTTGTTTTGCATTCAGAGAGGAGTTCTAATTGGAAGGATAGAGGCGGTGAACTGAATTGATTGGGGGTTTGAGGACAAAGGATTTCAGGTCATTGTCTGCCCAGGGGCAGTCCATATTGAGGAGAAAGTCTGATGTTGTCACAGTAAAACAGGAACTTGTTAGCCGTCCTAATGCACTTACTTGGAGGTGAACCACTGAATTAAACGGAACCTGAAAGGAATAAGAATGCTAGAGAATGTAGCATTTTTCAATCTGTGGGATTGCAGTAGAGTTATGACTTTCACTTGTTTCCTGAAAAACAAATAAGGGGCAAGTGAAGATGAATAACAGAGAAACAGAATGGGCACAGTTCAATTTCAGAGCAAGAATATGAAGTTAATGTAGTAAAACGTCTTAGTATAGCAAGCATTTAAATTCTTTAACTGTTTTTAAAATGTGGGTTGACACCATCCTTGTAATGACTTGCATTGAAATCAGGAAATGACATAAGCACTCCCTGGTGGCACTCGCTAGGGTGTTTTTAGTTGTCCCAAGATGGCATGGACTGACAACAAAATTATATGTTGTTTAAGGCCATTAAGTAATAAACCAGGTGGCCACCAACAAAAATCTGCTATGGTACTTAATGGCAGAGACAGTCTGCCAAGACTTGGTCAGCAACTTTTATTTAAAGGTGTTCTGCCATATGGTTTTCTCAGAAGGACAAAGATTTAGCCTCAGAATCTATTAAATATTCATTAATAAATCATGTTAATCATGAACTTGGACAGGTGCTTACCTGCATTTTAGGGGTAGAATTCAAATGGGGCCGTGGAAAGTGGGGAAAGGAATTGACCTGGTGATTATGTAGAGAGGGGTAATTTTTCTTTCTTTTTTTTTTTTTTAGGCAGGATAGTTAATAAAATATTTACTATGACTGCAAGGCTTTGCTGAGTTTTTTATGACCTTTGCTAGAGAAGTATTTCAACTAAATAAAGGGACATACCTGAAAAGAGTGCTGAATTTCAGAACACAAAAATATGGAACCAGTTATATAATATGGGAAGAGATTCAGAACTGGGGCCGTTATTTCTTAAATTTATTAACGAACCAATTTTATTTTCTGGGACAGAAGACAAATCTTTCTACCTCTATAAAAGAGAAATAAAATATAACATTTCCTAAACACTTAAGGCAAAAATAAGACTTCCATGATCTTGAACAAGACGTGCTTGTTTCTAGCTGGGATGTCCTACCCAAAGTAGCACTGTTTAATTCAGTGATATATACCACTCTTTCTATTTATGCTTTGATAGCTATATCTAATTGTTTAAAGGGAGGACAAGTTGAAGTAAGTGAGATGGAAGAAACTAGAAGATAAGAAAAAAGATTAAAACATTAAAACATGTTATATATTATTTTTAACCCGAATCTTCCATATATAACCCCCTTCCTGCCCTTATGGGCATTTATTAGATAACTCCTTTATTATCAAATATTAATAAATATATCCTTATTTTCATATCATTGTACGTCATCAAATTATGTGGCAGATTATCTTAAATCTATATCATATCTTGTAGGAAATGCTTTCTTAGGCTATTCAGTGAACAAGGAACATCTTATTATGTATATGTATGTATATATCTATCTTCAAAGTCATAATGACCTTTAGAAAAGCCCCACTGCTTCCTCCTTCCCCCGGGATAAATCTAAACACTTTGAGGGCCACAGCTTTGCTTCTGGGAGAGAGATGGAGACATTTACCAAAACAGATGTGACCAGGGGCTATATAAGAATGGTTTAGGCTGGTACTTTCCAGAGAGATCATGTTATATATTATTTAAACAGTGAAAGCAAATGTTGCTGATCCTAGAAGCAGGAGTAGTACTGAATTAGTTTCTTTCTTCAGGCTGTTCGAGTTTGAAGGATTCAGGAGAAGACAGAGAATATAAAATGAAAACTGAAGAGCCGTTTCAAAGTAAAGACTGGAGGAGGTAGCAAAGGAAGGCTTAGCAATCAGACAGGCCTTACCAAGCAGGTTTATACTCTGCCCACACAATTTTATAGGTTTTAACAAAATGTATAATGTCCTGTATCCATCATTGCAATGTCATACAGGACAATTCCAGTGTCCCAAAAATGTCCCCATGTTACACTTATTCTTCCCTCTCCCTCCCCTCAGAACCTCTGGTGGCCACTGCCTTTATATCAATAATACAAGTTCTTCCATTGCTAGAATAATAATAAGTCTATAATAGAACAATAATAAGTCTACTTTAGTCCATTATTCATTCCCCAATAATGAAGATTTTGGGATGGTGATGCCCACTCTGTTTCTAACTGAGAGGGAACTTAGATCCCATGGGGCAGACGGATGGAACTATCTTGCTTGCGGTTATGGATACTCTGTTTTTGAGATGGGCATTATACATCATCATCCTTTTGTTAGTTGTCCTGTGTGAGTCCAATGAATTAGAGAGTAGATATGTAACTGCTGAGATTCAGGGCTCTACTGGCACATGAACAGACTGAAGATTTAAATTTCTGGCACATATATTTAACAAGTATAGTGCTAATTATGGGTTCAGATAAAAGGGGCAGAAGAGCAATGTGTAGGGAAGCTATCAGTGAGTCTAACTCTGTTACACTGGGAAATAGAAATTCCAAAGTAAGGCCTCCTGACAAGGTGCTGAATTTCTGAGCCTGACTGCCATTCTTATAGAATCTAGAAGTCTCTAGAGCCCTCAGGAGCCCCACTGTTTGAGGCGGTGTTTACTGTGGCAGTCAATGAGATCCTGTTGAGATTTGCATAATTATAATCTCTGGAAAGACCTCCCAACTCACTTTGAAATCTCTTAGCCATAAAAACCATTTGTATTTACCATTTCCCCCTTTTGGTCAAGGTCTTTTTCCAGATGCATTGCTAGTTGGTGCTTGGTAATAATCCCTTAGTGCCAGGGAGGCTCATCCCTGGGAGTCATGTCCATACCAGCAGGAAGGTAGTGCATTTATATGCTGAGTTTGGCTTAGAGAGAGGCCATATTTGAGCAACCAGGAGGCTTTCAGGAGGTAACTCTTAGGCAGTATATAATACTAGGCTAAATTTCAGTTTCAGAAGAAAAGGTTCATCAGTACAATCATCAATATCAAGGGCCTGGCATAATGGTCTGTCTTCTTTCACTAGGCACTGCCCATGTCCTCAGGGGATTCTTGCTGTTCTATTAGAGATTGTAGCAGGACTCACCAGGATGAGAATTCAGTATTCTTTTGGTTATTGTGTGGGTCTCCACCCACCGAGACAATGCCCCATGAACACTTGAACATATTCATATGCCTTGGAGGCATGACCCAGATGTACCCCTCCCCACACATCCCCCTATCACCAACACCCCACCTCAGTGATCGTCCCCTGCCACATTTAAGATGGCCTAGGTAAATTCAGGAGCCGTTAGTGCTTTATTTTACAAATGGATAATACAGTGTCCCTCCGTGAAGTAAGAGTTAAAATATGGTCATTAAATACACTAATATGCTGATTGTGGTTATCTTCCAAATTTTCCTGTGCATATTTTTACCTTAAAAAAACTAAAATAAGATAATCTTATACGTGCTATTTTGTATCCTTTTTATATTTAGCAATATATCGACTTTTTCTGAATCACTAAATATTCTTCTTAAACCATGTGTTTCAACATTTTTCATGAAAAAATTTCAAAAATATAGCAAAGTTGAAGGAATTTTACAGTAAACACCCTGTACCCACCATCTAAATTCTATTAACATTTTAATGTACTTTATCACATCTATCCATTTATCCATCACTTTCTTAGTCCATCTTAATTTTTAGATACATGTTGAAGTAAGTTGCAGATATTAGGAAATTTCCTTTATATACTTCAGCATGCATATCACTAACTAGAACTCAATACCTGTTTACAGTTTTTCTTTTGGTATAAAATTTATACCCAATGATATGCACACCTCTTAAATGTGCATTTGCTGAGTTTTGACAAACATATACACCTGTGTAACCCAGACTGTATATTGACATATTTTTTTAACCCTAGGAAGTTCCCTCACCCTTCCCAATTTCCATCCTTTGCCCCTCCAGAATCAACTTCTCTTCTAATTTTTTCCATCATAGATTCATTTTACCTGTTCTAGAATTTCATTTCAATGGAATCATAAAGTATATACTCCTTTGTGTAGTGCTTCTTTCATTCAGTATAAGCTTTTGAGATTCATATATTTTGTTGTATGTTTTAGTAATTAATTTCTTTTTATTGTTTAGTAGTTTTCAGTTGAATGAATATACCACAGTTTGTCCATTTTCTTATTGATGGACACCTGGGCTGTTTCTATTTTTTTTTTTTTTTTTTTTTTTTTTTTTTTTTTAGCTTTTATGAATGAAGCTGCCGTGAACACTTTTCTACAAGTCTTTTTATGGGTATATATGTATTTCTTTTAGGTAAATGCTTAGGAGTAGAATTACTTCATCATAACAGCTGTATGTTCACATTTATAAGAAAGTGTCAGATCTGTTTCTCAAGTGGTTGCACTGTTTTTACATTTCCATCAATAATGTATGAGAGTTCCTGTTGCTCTACATCTTTAGATTGTCAGTCTTTAATTTTGGTCATTCTTGTCGTTGTGTTGAATACTTTTAATGTGCTTATTGGCCATTTGTATGCCTTCTTTTGTGAAGTGTCATTAAATCTTTCACCCATTAAAAAAAAATTGGGTTGTTTTTATTATTGAGTTGTTGGAGTTCTTTATGTATCTGGGTACCAGTCCTTTGTGAGGTGTATGTTTTGCAGATCTTTTCTCCAGTCTGTGACTTGCCTGTTCATTTTCCTAATCAAGTCTTTGAGCAGAAGTTTTACATTTCAACAAAACTGAACTTACTGTTTCTTACGTTATTGTTTTCTGAGACCTAAGAAACTTCTGCCCACTGCCAAGCCATAATGATATTCTCTTATGTTTTCCTCTAAAAGCTTTATGTTTTTAGCTTTTATATTTGTGTATATATTTCATCTCAAATGAGTTTTGTGAATGATGTGAGGTAGGAGTCAAAGTTAATTTTTTTCCATCTGAATATCCAGTCTTTACAGCATGATTTGTTGAAAAGATCTTTCTTCCTCTATTGGATTACTTTGGTGCCTTTGTTGAAAATCATGACTGTATAAGAGAGGATCTATTTCTGTGGTTCTCTATTCTGTTCCATTGATCTACTTTTTGATTTTTTTGTTTTTCTAGTATCACTCTACTTTGATTAATCCTGCACCATTTTTTTTTTTTTAAGATTTATTTATTTTATCCATTTTAACTCCCCCTTCCCCATTTGCTGTTTTGTGTCCATTCGCTGGGCAATCTCTGTGTCTGTTTCCTGCCATCTCTTCTTATCCTTCTCCTCCAGTCTTCACCAGGATTCGATCCTGAAGACCTCCGATGTAGGAGAGAGGTGTTCTGCCACCTGCACCACCTCGGTTCCTGGTTTTCGGAGCTTTTGGAGCATCTCGTCTTGACTCTCCCCTGCGTCTCTCTCCCATTACGTCGTCTTGCTGCATGGCTCCCGGGGCCTGGAGGCTCACCGGCACACAGAGCCTGACAGCCCATGCGCCTTCTATATATATATTTATTTTTTATTTTACTGGGAGGTCCCGGGATCGAACCCAGGTCCCTCCATATGGCAGACGGATGCCCAACCATTTGAGCCACATCCACCCCCCTGCACCATTTTTAATAGCTGTAGATTGTATAAATTTTCTGAATCACTTTGCCATTGTTGGACATTTATAATTTTTTTGCTATTAAAAACAATACCATGATGCATATTACTCATTTTATTTTAATCTTCCATTATTTAATTAATTTTCATTGTTTAGAAATACTGTGTAAAAAAAATTCAAAACAAATATGTTCAAATGTAAAATTATTGTTCAGCTTTACATAGTATATTCTAATTTTTAGTTTGGTGACATATGAAGTGCCTGTTGTTGGCAAGAAAGTAAAGTAAATACTATGAATAGCAGCCATGAAGTTCTTATCAGTTAGGAGAAGAAAATTCATTTTGCTTCTAAATGTTATTTATGGATTGTTTCTATTATTCTGACAACCAAAGTTATTAGAATAGAGAAGTATAAAGACTAAAAACTTCAAAAAGATTTTTTTAGAACTTACTGTTTGTGGCACCCATAATTTATCATAAGTGTGTATTTGCATGCATGTAAAGTGACCAGAAATGAGAAGCAGACATTTGACAATTTGTCTAAAGACATTCACTCAATTAAGGAAATAGAACAGTGGTTATGATTCATGTCGTGTGTACTGTTAGACGTGAGAGGTTATCTGTCTTAAGCTTTTTTATATGATAGCATATAAAACATTTAATTGTATAAATGATCCCCAAGGCACGTGTTTTTATTTTATGTGGGTATATATATTAGTCAGCCAAAAGGGGTGCTGATGCAAAGTACCAGAAATACTTCTGTGTTCTTGATTGAGTGTCCGTTGATATAGCCCACCAAGGGGGCAGGGACTCAACCCTGCATGCTCTAATGATGTGGTTGAATCAAAGTCCTAATATTGATTTAATAAAGTAAACGTAAGGCCTTTGAAATTAAATCAATCAAAGGGTATCATGCCCAGAGAAACACACCAGTTTACAAACATATCATCTCTTTTTGGAATTCATAAATAATATCAAACTGCTATACTCCATCCTCTGAATTCCAAAAAAGACATTACAATATTCAAAAAACCTTAAATCCTTTCAACTAGCAATGCTAAGTACCAAATTACATCATAATCAGTTTAAGGAAATACAGTTTGTCTTGGGGCAAAGTCCCATCTGGCTGTAGACCTCTGAAAGTTATAAAACAATTTACCTGCTTCCAGTATACAAAGGGACAGACAAAGGACAAACAGTTGCATTACCATAAGGAGAATTTTAGAGGTAAACATGAGTTACTGGTCCCTTACAGTTCCAAAAACCTGCAGGTCATACTTCATTAGATTTCAAAATCTGAGAGTCGAATTCTAAAGATGATGGTTTCTTCTCCCTGGGGCCTCATGGGGACCCACCCTTCCCACAGGCTTGCCCAAAGTCCATTTTCTTGGTTCTACCATTATCAGGCATCTGGGTGGCCATTGAGCTCCAGACCTCCCCCTCTAAGAATGCTGGGGTGATGGCTACACTTCACCCAGTCTCTGGGGTAGAGTCTTAACCCCCTTAGTACAGTGAGGGGGAGGAAACATTCTCCCTAATCTCTGGCCTACAGGCCCAACCCTCTCAGAGCAATGAGCTGGCGACCTGGCCTTTCCTAATCTATGAGGGACAAACCCACCCCGCATAGACCTGTGGGGTGTTGTCTTCATTCTCTCCAACCCTTGGGGAGAATGTGCTCCACCCTCTCTGTAGCATGGGGCAGCAAAAGTCTCCCTGAACAGTGGGCTGGAACATCCAGCCTCTTCAACTGCTGGGGCAAACTTACCCTTTTTGTACACATGGGTGGGTTTCCTCTCTTGGCCCAAGGAGATGTCTTAATTCTAGACCTCAGCTTCCATGGCTTTTTCTAATTTTTATTTTTTTAAAGATACTTTGATTATGTAAATGTTACATAAAAAATATAGGGGATTCCCACATGCCCCGTTCCCCACATCTCCCATACTTTCCCACATTAACAACATCCCTCATTAGTGTGGTACATTCATTGCAATTGATGAATACATTTTGGAGCATTGCCACTAAACATGGATTACAGTTTACATTGTAGTTTACACTCTCTCCCGCACAATTTTGTAAGTTATGACAAGATATGTAATGGCCTGTATCTGTCATTGCAGTGTCATTCAGGACAATTCCCAAGTCCCCAAAATGCCCCTGTATTATGCCTGTTTTTCCCTCTCCCTGCCCTCAGAACCTCCAGTGGCCACTGCCTCCAGATCAATGATATAAGTTCTTCCATTTCTAGAATCACAATGAGTCTATAGTAGAATACCAGTAAGTCTACTTTAGTCCATAGTTCATTCCCCAATCCTGAAGATTCTGGGATGGTGATGTCCACTCCACCTCTAATTGAGAGGGGGCTTCAGTTCCATATGGCTGATGGATGAGAATTTCTTGCTTGCAGTTGTAGACTCTCTTGGTTCCTTGGTATGGTCGTTGTCCATCATCACCTCCTTGTTAGTTGTCCTGGGTGAGACCAATGAACTGGAGAGTAGGTGTTGTAACTCCGTTGGGGCTCAGGGCCCAGCTGGCACATGGACAGCCCAAAGGTTTAAGTTTCTTGGATGTACACCTACCAACTCTATTACTAATTATAGGTTCAAATAGAAGGACAGAAGAGTTGTGTAGGGAAACCACAACTAAGTCTAACTCTGTCACACTGGGAAGCATAAAATCCAAAGTAGGGCCCACTAACTCCTGAGCTATCTGCCCTACGTGTCTGGATGTCTCCAGAGCCCTCAGGAGCCTCGCTATTTGGGGTGGTATTTACTTTGGTAGTCAATGAGATCCTGCTGAGACATGCATAAGCCTAACTTCTGGGATGACCTCATGACTCACTTTGAAGTCTCGTAGCCACATAAACTCATCTGTCTTTACCTTTTCTCCGTTTTTGTCAAGGTTTTTTTCCAGTTGCATTGCTAGTTGGTGCTTGGTAGTAATCTCTTGGTGCCAGGGAGACTCATCCTCGGGAGTTCATGTCCCACACTGGGGGGAAGGTAATGCATTTACATGCTGGTTTGGCTTAGAGAGAGGCCACATTTGAGCAACAAGGGGGCTCTTAGGAGGTAATGCTTAGGCACCCTATAATACTAGGCTAAGTTTCAATTTCAAGGTAAAGGTTCATAGGCACAGCCATCAATATCAAGGGCCTGTCAGTGGACCATCCTCCTTCACTAGTCATTGCCCCTGTACTCAAGGGATTCTTGCTGTTCCATTAGAGAATGTGGCAGAGCTCCCCAGGATGGGAATTTGATATTCTTTCGGTTATTGTGTGAATCTCCACCCACCATGACAATTCTCCATGAACGTTTGAACACATTTATATGCCTTATGTATATGCCCAGGTGAGCTTCCTCCATGTATCCCCCATCACTGACACCCCACACCAATGATCCTCCCGTGCCATAGTTGTAAACCTGCTGTGATCCAAAACCTCTTCAAAAATGAAGTCAAGAAAATAAACAAATACAATTAATAAGAAAATGAAATAATAATGATAGTTTTAAAAATAAGAAATAAAATACAAAAAATTTAAAGAAGATAAAAATTAAAAAATTTTTGGGACAATAAAGAATAATGAAAAAATATTTTAAAAGTTTTTTTTTACTTTTTGCCTTTCATAACTGTAACATCTGTTGTCCTGTATGTACAGTGACATTTTCTTCCATTTATTCCCCCAGTATCTTACTTTTTTCAGTCTGTCTTCAAAGAAGTTTTAGGTTACAGAAAAGTTACATACCGAATACAGGGGACTCCCATATACTCAACAACCTTCCCCTCATGGTTTTCCTCTTAAAGCCATTTTCCCTTAGGTCTTTCTCCTCCATGTCCCTTTTAGTCCAAGCTACAGTGGTTTTGTTCATACAGCTCTCACAAAAAGCTTGTTGGTTTAGCATGTAAGAAGCAGGGGTCCAAGCCATCAGACAGTAAAACTTTCCACAAGTCTTTCCTGGATAGCCGCATTTTCAGTCCTGACTTAAAACTTCCAAGTTTAGTTAATTCCTGAAATTACTATCATATGGGAGCTTGATTTCTAGAGGGTTGGAATTTCTGGAATCAGTTCTGTTTCTTTCTGCTCAACAATTCAGTTATCACCTTATTTTTTTCCTTTAACATTTTGCTATAAGCTGCAAAGAGAAGCCAGGCTACATTTTCCACATTTAGTTTGGAAATCTCTTGTTTAAATGTCCAAGCTTGTAGTTTTCAAATTCTGCCTTCCATACAACATCAGGAGTCAATCTTGCTAAGTTCTCTGTGACTTTAAAACACAGATTGCCTTCCAGTTTCCAGTAATAGTTTCATCATTTCCTTCTAAGGCTTTATCAAAAGTCTCTTTAGTGTCCATATTCCTATCAGCAGTCTTTTCAAAGCAATCTAGACCTTTTCTATCAAGCATCTCACAGTTCCTCCCCAAAATACCCTTTACCTATTGATAAAACCATTCCAGTATTTTGGTAATTGCAAAAGCACCACTCCACTCTCCTGGTACAAATTCTGTATTAGTCACCCCAAAGGGGTGCTGATGCAAAGTACCAGAACTCTGTTTTCTTTTATAAAGATTATTTATTTGGGGTAGAAGCTTACAGTCACAAGGCCCTGAAGAGTCCAACTCAAGGTACCATAAGAGGTACTTTCTCACCCAAAGTCATTTGCCACATGTTGAAGCAAGATGGTGGGCAATGTCTGCGAGGGTTCAGCCTGCTTTCTTTCTCTTAAGGCTCCGTGGTTCCAGCTTCTTCCAATCTCAGCTGTATGCTGCCATAAGGCTTATCTCTCAGGGCTTCTTAGCTGCTCTGTTCTCTTCAGCTGCAAGCTATCAGGCTCGTCTCTTTACCCAGGGCCTCTGCTGTGCCTATGGAGCTGTTGCTCTTCCTCTGTGTTCTTCTTCTCTGTGTATCTATTTCTGTATTCTTGATTGAGTGTCTGTTTATATAGTCCACCAATGGGGGCAGGTACTCGACCCTGCATGCCGTAATGACGTGGTTGAAACAAAGCCCTAATCTTGATTTAATTAAGTAAAGCCTTTGAATTTAAATCAATCAAAGGGTATCATGCCCAGAGAAACAGATCAGTTTATAAACATAATCAATATCTCTTTTTGTAATTCATAAATTATATCAAACTGCTATAGTATATTTACAAAATTATACCACTATGAAGTATTTGTAAATGCTTAGCTTCTCTTCTGATAATTTATCCACTTATAGGAACAATTTGCAGTTTATAGGCCATCTGGGATTTTAAGTATCTGTGATACTTTTCTTGGGGAAGATAGATTGATTTTAAGAGAGAAAGTTCTTTTTGGATATTTAATATTTTTTCCTCATTCTCAAAACTTTATTTTTCCATATATGGACAGTGAAATAATAATTGTATGTCATAATCTTTTAAGGATTTTTTTAGTTTATCTTAATAAATATTAATATCTGTGTTGGAAGTACCATTGTCTTGTAAAACTACAGTTTTTATAAATTAAGTCATCTCTGCAGTTTGTAATCGAGTTTGAAAGCTGCAGCTTGGGACATGCAAGGCTTTGGGAAAGAAAGAAGATGGAACTAGATAGAACTAGGGTGGTATCATAAGAACCCTGTGTAAGAATGGGTTTTTCAAACTTATATGTGTTTTTTCATTTGTCTAGAAAGTAGAGACTTCCTTTCTGGATCATGTCACTTATTTTTTAAGACAAACTCTTGTCTGTCTGAAGCTTTCATTATCAGACTATTCTAATATATTCGAATCTTTTAGAGGGGCACCTCCTTTTTCTCTCTCTTCTCCCTTTGCTGAGGGGTGACAAGAAAGAGCACAAAAAATTAAGTAATTAAGTTAAAAAGCCATTTATGCTCCATTCCAGCCTCAATGCTGATTCCAGCCTTCAGTGCTGATCCAGTCACTAGATCATTTTGGATACAACACATGGGGGCCACTTGGATTCAACTCATGAGATGGTTTGATGGAATTTTTGGTTGTGTTGGCTTTCAAGTTTTGAGATGTGTCCCAGAGTAAATCACAGGACACTTGGACTGAACTCAGTGTCTGGTTATTCTTGATGAAAGAAGCTCTCCATTCTCAGAAGAACCAGTGTGGACACCTTCAGTCCTTCTCTGTTCAGGAATCTCCCTGTGGGAAGTCAGTGGAGATTTAACCAGGTTGAGTTAGTGGACTGTCATAGCTGGTTATGGCTGCCATATATTCCTTTCAGTATCTAATTTTCCAGCCCCCTGCCTATTGTAATGAGAAATAAGCCAGAAAAATGGGACAGATCAAAAACAAAAACCATAAAGCAAGCTTAAGATAAATTACATCCTTTGACCTTTAATTTTTTCACTTACTCATCCTATTTAAAGTAGCTTTTGAGAATCTGTGTTATATGTATAAATCAATTTATATGTTTTCATTAAAAAAAAAAGAGCTAGGTGGTTGTAAGCTCATGAAATTCTAAAATAGAAGCTTAAAATTAAGTTCCCTTCTTTCCTTTACGTTGTGATCTTTAACATCACCATCAGGGAGTATTTGGTTTTGTGATCAATTGTGTTTGGTTTTGTGATCAATTTTCTTAGAGCTGACTCTTGCTACAAATGAACATTATCATTTATTCAGTGTCATTGTAGTATAGGCATGTTAAATAATTGATTGGACCATGGCAGGTAGAGAACAGCAAATGCAATCATTTTGTTGCTGTGATAATACATTTGGTTAAGGGGACTGTTTGTTATTTGGACCGCATGGATCTGGAGCATGTGACATAATTGCCTGTGGTTGAGGCAGAAGGGAAAATCAACTTAAGAAGAGGTAGCATTTTGAAGCAAATTTATATATATTTCAGAGGGTTCTTGGGTTTACCATTGTGAAATGGCTTATTCTTTTCTGTTAAAAAGCTCATTCTTAGAAAATGTGTCAGCATGGAGAATGAGTTAAGTGACAGTTTTGTTTACTTGCTAACATAGTGGGATTTGATCATTTATTGTATAAAATGGTTATTGTGTGAGATTTACATTCTTCCCTCTATTGTCCCTTGAAGGGCTCTCTACAAGTGAAATTGATGCCTTATTTATTAGATGACCTGATGCGAAAGGACCACATATTCTCTCTCTCCTTTTAATTCACTAATTTTTACCATAAGCCCTTAAAGGCAGGAGCTGTGCTTATGTAGCCTTTCAACAAATATTTACTGAGCACTCAACCTGGTGCTCTAAGGGATTGGGAGTTATATTAGGGTTCTGCAGAGAAATAGAACTAATAGGAGATAAATGTGTGTGTGGGTGTATGTATGTAAATATGAAGATATTTATTATAGGAATTGGCTCACACAATCATGGGGATTGGCAAGTACGAATTCTGAAGGGCCAGCTGCAAGTTGGGAATTCCAGTGAAGGTTTTGATTAATTTCCCTGGGGAAATTCTTCTTTCTGACTGCTGAAATCGTTAGTTTTCCTGTTAAAGACTTGAGGTGACTGGATGTCCCTGTTCTGAGAGGTTAGACTCAAGTGAACCATGTCCACTTGTCTTTGGTTCTTCCCCCTGCCATGCCCCCATCCAGCACTAGCCTTTGCCTTATAGAAAACTTTCTCAATAAGTGATAAATTTTTATAATACATACTTTCTTCTTCTTTCCCAGTACAGTCCCTTAATATGTCCCTTAATAAGCCCCCATTGGTTTATTAATACCATGTGTCAACCCACAAAAATTATATGAAAGCTTAAGTGACATAAGCACATACGTTTCTATTGATCCATGTCTTTCCTATCCTTCATGCTTAGCTCAAGTTCTACCTCTGCCATGATGCTGCCGAAGCCAACACAATATCTTTCTGGATAGTCTACTCAGTTAATGTGGCATATTTTTTCCTCTTTTTTATGTTATTATTTAATTTTTTACATGTTTTTGCCATACCCCTTAGATGTACTGGGATATATAGAAGCCGAAAGCCTCTGGTCAAGTCCCAGCATCTTTATTTTATAGAGAAGGAACCAGGTCTGTAGAAATTAAGTGAATATTGGCTATTAGAAGAATCAGGACTGTTACCTGAATGTTCAGGCTCTGAGATCTATCCTCATTACTCTTCTCAGGCTATTTCTGAGAGGAAGCATCAAATTATGCCATGCTGTCAACTTTGAGTGGGAGTCTTGTGTAAACATGGAATAGCAAACAAGAGAGTTGACTCTAGGATTGACTGTGAGCTTAGGCATAATGGGTTATGACAGTGGTTAGATAATACAGAACTAATGGATACAACACTTTATTGAGAGTTTTAATTTGACACATCAAGCACTTGGAGGCCACTGTAGGCTTCAGAGAAGAAGCTTAACATGAACAAATTAATATTCAAGGGAAGATTCTAGAGAAGCTTGCTGCTGTGTGTCAGTATAGTTGGGGGAGGGAGGACAGCAAGAGATGCCCTTGGAAGGGAAATATTACAATACTATTTGACACATAGAAATTCAAGGCTCTTTGATTTTGAACTAAGATGCTATAATAAATACATGGCAGAAATAGGAATCAAATTCTCACATGGCATGTCAGCTCCATCTATGATCAAAATAGGTTTTCTGGCTCTGAATTTTGATGATTATCTTATTTTTTTTCACTTGTTGAAGGATCATTCTAACATTATTTATCCTCTTCCCATGCTTATGCTATTCCAACCCAAATTTAAATAGATTGAAATTAACAGAAGCTACTAGATTAAATAAAAAGGGAAATGTATTGAGAGAATTTTAGTATCTTATGGTACTCAGGGTCAACTGGGCCTCTGGAGGGACTCAAACCAGGAATTAGAATGCTAGCTCAGCACTTTATTTTATTATCTTTATTTCTGTCACTAGACTGAGTTTTTTTGTTTTTTTTTTTACTAGACTGACTTTTACTCCACATAACTAAACTGAGCTGCTCTATAGCTCCTAAATTTATATCACGGTTTTGAAGCAACTAGGGAGGCAGATTTAGCATATCTCAATTCTGATTATGAATTCCTTGGTATATTAGTCAGCCAAAAGGAGTGCTGATGCAAAATACCAGAAATCTGTTGGCTTTTATAAAGGGTATTTATTTGGGATAGAACTTACAGTTACTAGGCCATAAAGCATAGGTTACTTACCTCACCAAAGTCTGTTGCCATGTGTTGGAGCAAGATGGCTTCTGGTCTCTGTGATGGTTCAGCCTCCCTCTTCCTCCTAAGGCTCCGTGGTTCCAGTTCCTTCAGGCTTTGTCTCTCTCCCTGGGGCTCTATTCTTTCAGGGCTCAGCTGCACTGTTCTCTCCACAAGGTCGGCTGTAGACTTATCAGGCACTCTCTCCTCCTGGGGCTCCTGCCATGTCTATGGAGCCATCTCTGTACCTCTCTGTTCTCCTGGGTATTTACTTCCTGGAGTTCCAACAGCAAAAAACTCCAAACGCTGCCCTGTAGTTTTCTCTGTGAGTCCCCACCCACCAAGGGGGCAGGGGACTCAACATCCTACTGATGTGGCCCAATCAAAGCCCTAATCATAATTTAATCAAGTAAAAGTGAAACCTCTGAAGTTAATACAATCTAATACCTCCAGAGCAACAGATCAGTTTACAAACGTAATCAAATATCTATTTTTAGAATTCATAAACAATATCACACCTGCTACACTTGGGGAGAAAATCTGATTGTTTCAGTTTGGGATAGGTGTCCATCTTGGTCCAGTCAGCAAAGGTAAGGGGCAGGACAGCCAGGCTCATTTAATGTCAAAGTGGCTGCCAGGTTCCACCCTTGAATTGGGGATGTTGGGGGACAGTTCTCAGAGAAGAGAGTCTGGACAGATACCTCCAGCAAATTAAAAATCCCTACTCTAAGTTACCCAAATTCCCAGAAATTGTTTTGCCATTTTTGCATAAATGTTTTGACATTTCTTTTTGGGGTATAATGAGGAATTAAATTTATTTTATCCATTGAGTGAGTTTCATCATATGAAACAATTCATAGCCCTGGTTTTACCTTGAAGCTGATGTTTTGTTGCTTACCTCTGTGTTTCTCAAAGCCTATTGGAAAGTGATTTTTTTTTTTTTTTAGCATGTGGTGAGAAGTTAAAAGTCTGCAATGCTCTAATATAATTCCCTGGCAATTACAAAGTGAATTTTCATGTATTAAGACATTTTGTTAATTACAAATCACATATCTTTTGATTCTGTTTATGTCCATCCCAGAGAGGTTTAGAAATGAATAACCTTGAGATGTTTAGACCTCAGAAGGCTTACTAGCTTTAAAGATTATGATTTTATTTATAGGCTGCAAGAAAACACTCAAGTTTGTTGTGATTCACTGCTTATCACTTTGAGCTATTGTCACTCAATGCCAGGAAGGCATTGAATCTTGTACAGTGAGAGACTAGAATAAAAACCTTGTAGCTCAAAACAGAAGCCTGAGTGTTGTTATCTCAGGTATGCCTCATAATATATTGGATGGATCCAGACCGAAGGGTTTAGATCTGAATTCTTACCACCCCTGTGTGAAACAAATACTTTGTCTATAGCAGCTGCTTGTGAGCCTGGTTCTCGTGCTACATGAAGGAAATGCTATCTGGAACAACACTTTTCAAGCCCAAAAGTTGTTTTGCCGTTGTTGAGTAGTGGTCTGATAACAATTAAACCTGGATAAATTATGTTTTGGCCTGTTAAGAGTACCCGTTTCCCTCCCCAGGTTTGATTTATGCTGGTGTGCTCTTTTGCTGCCTCTTCTAAATCTATAGTAAACAAATTTTCTGTATTATTTGCGTATTTGAGAGAAGGCACTTAAAAAGGTAGTATGAAATGTACAAGGGGGTTTGTTGAAACCCATTGTTCATTTTGTTGAAATATAGTACTTACATGTTTAAACCAGAAGACATGAAGTGGAACAAATTGGCTTGCAAGTCAGGTAATAAAATAAATGATAAATGGAAAAGGGCCCCAGAGGTATTCAGGAGAACCAGCATGGTATTGGAGGCCAGGCTAGGAGGAGGTGGGTGTTGGGGGAAGGCTTCATGTAGTGGCTCCTGCATGATTGATATAACTATTTTGACTGTTTCCCCCCGCCCCCCAATTATGTATTTGAGAGAAGCTTTGCTTTAAAGTTGTTTTCTTTTAAAGGAAGGTTGAATAATCTGCTTTGTTTTTTTCAAACTTTATTTTTAAAGAAATTTTAGATTACAGAAAACTTGCATTGAAAATATAGGCGATTCCCCACCCCCTCCCCCTCTCACATTTTCTCTATTAATAACAACTTATATTTGTGTGGTACTTTTGTTCAAATTGATGAACAAATCTTGAAGCATTGCAAGCCAGTCACTAAAGGACAAATATTGCATGATCTCACTGATATGAACCAAGGATATTGAGCAGACTCATGGAGGTAGAGCATGCTTTGTTTTTTTTAATTCTTCAGTGAAAACTCATCTCGAAGAGAAAACCAGCAACATTTGGCTTTGTTTCAAACTCAAGAAATGCTAGAGTAGTATCTTTTCCCATCACAGAAGACTGAAAATGGTAACGAATATATGAGGGCTTCTAGACTTTATTGGGTGCTTTAATTCATGGAACTTGTAAAAGATAGTATATACTTATGGCAACCAGGGTGCTACCCTTCCCCATAGGTCCCCTCCCCCCCAGTTGTTTCATATGGGTCTGTGAGAAGCATCTTGAGCCCATCTTAGCCAGATGGATCATGTCATTTCTTCCTCTAAATTTGTTCATAAGGTCTTAGAAAGCAGCTTGATCATGTCATTTCTTCTTCCAAATTTGTTCGTAAGGTCTTAGAAAGCAGCTTGGTAAGTAATTCTTTGCTCTCATGGCCTGTTTTACAGGTGGGTGTGGACTTCCTACCTGCCTTATCTCTGGTTGTAAGCTACAGAGATACACTTTTGTGATTTCAGGCTATATTTATTGTGAGCATACTTACGGAAGGGAACCTAGGAAAAGGGAGCAGCTAGGATTCAGGAAGGTAGAGGGCTGTATTAGTCAGCCAAAGGGGTGCTAATGTGAAATACCAAAAATGGGTTGGTCTTTATAAAGGGTATTTATTTGGGGTAGAAGTCCACAGTTACCAGGCCATAAAGCATAAGTTTCTTCCCTCATCAAAGTCCATTGTTACGTGTTGGAGCAAGACAGCTGCCAACATTTGCCCAGGGTTCAGGCTTCTTGGCTTCCTCTCTTCCCGGGGCTGCGTTTCTCTCCGGGCTTAGCTCCTGTTTCCTCCACAAGGTCAGCTGTAGGCGATCAGGC
>JAQZBX010022046.1:0-31837 GCA_029593785.1 Cabassous unicinctus | reverse complement strand
GACATATTGTGATTCAAGCAATGGAAGAAATTGTAACAGTGAGGTGGAGCCAGTGGCCACTGGATGTTTTTGGGGCAGGGAGAGGAGGGGCAGTTGAAATACAGGGGCTTTTTTGGGACTTGGGGGCTGCCTGAGTGGCGTTGCAGTGACGGATGTAGGCCATTTTCCATCAGCATATACCATGCAGAACCGTGTGGAAGAGAGTGTGGTCTATGATGTGAACTGTGGTCCAAGATTGGTGTCAAGGCCCCAGGATGTGTATATCCATTGCGGGTGTTGTGTCACACGGATGAAGGATGGTGGTGTAGGATGCTGTTGGAGGTGTGGGAGGTGGGGAACTTGGGAATCCCTGTAATTTCTGAGTAATATTTAGGTAATCTTAGCACCTTTAAAAAAAAACATATATATATATATATAAAATAACATTTATGTAAACAAATGCACATATATGCATATGTATTTATATATCATTTTACAAATATTTGTATGTATTGTAAAAATTTTGATTTTTACCCACAATAAAAAAAATAAGATAAAATTTTAAAAAATTTAATACCTTATATATTGGAGTACTTAAGGGACATGCTGCTGGTAAATTGAAACTAGAGAATTGGAGATGGGCTATAGGTACAAGCAGTGAGAAAGAATGAGTTAAAAAAGGAAAGCCTTTGAGTTGTTTTTTAAAGTTGGGGGCTAGCGAGGGAACATCTCTGCCAAGTAGTAGGGAATTGCTGCCAGCTGACATGGTAAAGTGTTTGGGAGCAGAATGATCCAACAGGAAAATAAACGCTAAAATTTCTTTCTTCATCCTGGGAATATGTGTATATGTGTAAGTATGTGAAGAAAATGAAAGAATTTTCTAAGAAAAGGCAAAGGGAATAGCTAAAGGAGATAATTCAATATTCAGAAATGGATGTATCAACAGTGAAAATGGAAAGCAAAAACAAAAACAAAAGATAAGACAGTGAATCTAGGAGACATGAATAGGATACACATGGAAAAGAGAAGTAATGAAACCAAATCTACTCTGTTTCACATGCTAGAAGTTAAAAACCAGTCAATGAATGCAGTCAACAATGTCACCTCTTCCAGTCAATGGACTTGAGACCTGATGTGATGGTTTGATGATGTATGTACCTCAGAAAAGTATGTTCTTAAAGTTAATCCATTCCTGTGGGTGTGGACCCATTATATGTAGGACCTTTTGGTGACTAGGATCTTAAGATGGACCTTCCTCATTCAGTATGGGTCTTAATCCTGTTATTAGAGTCCTTTATAAGAAAATGAAATTCAGACAAAGAGAGAGAAAGCTGGGGAAGCAACAAGCTGAAAGCAACAAAACCCAGAAGAGAAGGGAGAGACCAGCAGATGTGGCCATGTGCCTTGCCATGTGACAGAGGAGTCCAGCAGGTGGTCTTCAAGGAGAAACCATTGTCTTGATGATGCCTAGATTTGGACATTTTCATGGCTTCAAAATCATAAGCTTGTAAGATAATAAATTCCCATAGTTAAAGCCAATGCATTTTATGGTATCTGCTTTCAGCAGCAAAGCAAACTAGAACACTTGGTTATTCTGGAACACAATGGCAAATGTTTACTCAGCAAATTCACCCTGGATTTACTTATCAGTCCTGATCTAAACAGAATTAAGAATAGAATGCTTGACTTTATTCCTCCCTTTCTTCTTTTGGATAGGTCATTCACAGTTCAGGAGCAGGCCCCATCAAGATCCTCTCATCCAGAGATTGCCCATTCTAGGACCACACCTCCACTAAGACTCCTGCTATCTTGATCACTGCCAAACCATCATTCCCAGTCAGATAGGACTCCTTGCTGCATGCTGCACAATTGAATCTTTCTAGAGAAATATCTCATTCCTACTAAACAAATGCTTTATCTTACCCATGAAAATTGATAAATCATCCATGTTCTGTGCTAATGACTCCAAGTTAGATAAATTCTTCCATAATTTCATTTCTAACCAGACAATGTGCAATGGGGCAGGGATTTTCCATATAAACATGCCCCATCTTTTGTTGTTCAAGCTAGAAGTACTACTCCAACTATGAACATCAATTCTAGTTGATGTTTGGTTGGGCTTGCAAGAGATGGCTGTGGGTCTTTGTCACAGTCAGATCAGATAAATTGCCTTGTCTCTTCCTAAATCCACTTCATCTAGTTTGAGTTACATAATCTACCCAAGCATTGGACTATGTGTCTGGTGTTTTTGCAACAACAGAAAATTAGGAAATGGCCGTTAAACATCTAACACTGAGTTTCTGATCTCCTTTGCATCGTGCATATGTGTGCATTCTATAGGATGACTTAATTTTAAAATGGGAGAAAAAAATATTGCTAATACTATGATGTTGAAGAAGGTTTATAATAGCAATAATCCCCCATGAAAACAGTTGTCATCATAGTTAATGCCCATTTTGTCAGTGTGTTAACCTTCTCTGGCCCTGCTTTGGGGCATTAAATGGCTAACCATTTGTTAAGCAATTTCAGGGGGAATATTGCTGAGCTCATTTGCTAAGTAAAGCACTTGAGATGACAATGATAAACTCTACACAAGTTCATGGTCACATATGCATCCCCATAAATATTTTTCTCAAGTCCTTCTTTGAGGAAGACCCTGCCCTATAATTACTTCTGGGACAGTTAAGACAGCCCTGCAGAAATGCAGTATACATTCTTAGCTAATTTCAACTCTGACCCTCAAGAAGAGACCATGCCTTTGAAATGCTCAAAGGATAAAACTGAAGAACAGAATAGAAAGAGATGTAACTTGCAAGCAAAAGCAAAACAGGAAACGGAAGAAATAAGTTGCCTCTAACATTCAGAGGCCTCTGTTCCTTAAATAGTTTATAAAAATTACTAATATTTGTTAAGCACACATATTTGTTATTGTGCACAAGCTCAGTTGAATAAATCTTGTCTAAATGTGAACTAGTTTTCAAAGTCACTACAAAGTAGAATTCCATAGTCTAAAAATACTGATCAGGTTCAATATAATGGACTTTTAAAAAAATCTTGCTTATTCTTTTTACATTAGAGATAACTTTGTTACCATTAACCAAAATCTCCAATTTTGTACAGGGTTTATCTGACAAGTTAAACATAGCTGTACCTACTTTCAACTGTTTTCCTTCTGCAAACAACCATTCAACCTAATCTCATTTCAAGAAAGAAGACTATATGTATGTTATGTAGGTTTTGACATAATTAGTCACTCATTAATGAAAAATTTGATCTCCTTAATCAAAGGTGGAAGTTCTTCCTTAAAGCTTAGTTTGAAGAATCAAATGGGCATGACACTAGGAGGCACAAAGACTGGTTCAGAAGAGACAGGAAAAATTTTAATGGGGTTAGATCTTTGCTTATTAAGCTTCTAATTTGGTAAAGCTATATTCTATTTTAAGTTTTTCCTCCACAGCATCATTTTCACCATAGTTAACACTGTTAACTGCTAATATCAGACAAGAACCATACATAATGCATGCACAGCAATCCCAAATGATGAGCAGAAGGACCATAGATTGTTATCAGGATTATGGGGAGTCCTTGATTTTGTGTATTGACAGAGAGAGGCCTGAGAGCAAATCCTATAAATTCTAGACTCTTCATTAGCCATTGCTTTCCACAATCTCAGCAACCCAACATTTTCAACCTGGGAAAGCCCAATTAGGATTAAAAAACCATCAAAGTATTATGCCTGATTTCCGCCCAAACACCTAAAATTTATACATGAACAAGTTTAAAGTTATGAGTAACCTTCAAACTAAATTTTTTCCAAACACATGAAATCCAATAACATTCTCATGAAAGAAATGGAAAGCTGGTTCATTAGCATATGCTTATCAATGATCAGCATAAATGGCTCTTTTTATCATCACTTTGCTGTCACAGGTTTGTACTCACTTGGTGTTCTAGATGGCAGAAAGCCACAGCAATCTTGGTGTTGCTAAGATTACATAGAATTTCCCATCTCTCCATTCCATAGTATTCCAGTGAACTGAGATGTTATAAAGCATCAAAACCATAAACAGCTGTCCAGTGTGAGGATAAGTAAAACTAGGATATAGGTTTTCTGCAAATTTAGTAACATAAACAGACTTCCAGAGAAGTAGGATGCTATATTAATTGTTGTTCATTCATAGCAAACTCTAGTGGATGTATCAAGATCACTTGTGACGTGTCTGCAAATAATGTGGTCAAATAATAAGGTATAAAAGGTTGGAAATAACTTTTTTTGTAAATTATAATAGGTCCCTATAATATTGCTGTTCTTAACCTTTATGTTATGATACACCTTCTTGAGCGGAAAAGTAGTAGAAAAGTAGTTAGTCAAAAATTGTGTAGAGTTCTTGATATGTTCATTGAAATGTGTCCTGCATGTCAATGTCATTCCATCTGTCTTGTGTGGGCAGACTGAAAACTGTTAACATTTGCTTTATGGAGATGGGAGTTCTGATGCAGTGTGAGGACCAAATAGAACACTTGACACTATGGGCAGCTGTTCCTGGAAGTAGGGCTGGGATGTTAATTTTGGGTGAAATATATTTTTTGTGGCAGTGCAAATATGAAGTGGCAAAGTCTCTTTTAAAACCAAGCTCTGAGCCTGTGGATTCAAAAGAGATGCTACCTAGAGTAATCATACTCTGAAAGGAAGGAGGCAGTTGTCCCAGGGAAAGGAGGTCATTAACACACCTTGGAATGTCAGGGGCCTATAGCCTCCCAGGGAGACAGAGTCTGAGAGCAAGGAAAACATTTCCCAGGAGGCAGAGTGCCAGCAATGAGTGTGTCTGTGGGACCTGAATCTCCATTTCCCAACTAGCGAATCTCCATTTCCCAACTGAAATGAAGAGTGTGACTCTTCATCTCAATGCTGGAAGGCAGCAGAGTGGGGATGTATCGAACTGCTTTTTATTTGAGCCTATGCTCATAGCTCTGTCATTCCGTTTCCCTTTTGTGACTTTCCCAGCTGCCTGGAGCTTTTTCACACAGCCTCTTGCATACACATTGGGTTTCTGAATATAGATTTTTGAAAGTATATTTTAATAAAAGCCTGGAACAGCAGCAGCTATTGCTTATTCCTTTTCTCTTTCTCCTTATTAACAAATTCTCAGTTATTTAGATTCAAAAGAGGTAGCATTGGTGTGGAAGACTAGCACTTCAAACCATACCAATGGGTGGCAGCCTCAGTTTTCCCCTGCCAGTAGGAGCAGAGCTGCACAGACATCATCTTTCTCTTCTTGCATGCTAGCCCATTGTTTATGTCATAGACCTGCACCAAATCCCCCAAATGTCTCTTCTCCCAGAAAGCAAACCTCTTCTGGAAAACCAAAGTCATAGATAAATGGGAAGAAGGCAGTTTTTCATACACTCATTCCACAAAGTTTAATTGAACATCTATTATATATTTATGCATATATGTATGAATGTATGCACCTATTAACTAACTATTTTCTGAGCATCTACTCTGAGCCAGGGTAATTGCTGAAAATACAGTTGAGATATCATTTCCTGTCTCTATTAAGGAAATGGGAAAACCTTTCAGTGCAAGAGGACGCTGGGATAAAGGGAAGGCTCAGACCTTCAGTGAGAAAGCAAGGCTTCACAAAACTATCAGAATAGGAACTAACTGTACAACTTCAACAGCTGAAGGCAGAGAACACCTATGGAACAGCTCCAATGTGGCTTGCAGTGGCACCTAGGAGCATAAGGGCTCTGTGAACCTTGAAGTAGATGAAGGAGTCAGTAAATAAATGAAGAATGAATGAATGTTAGGATTATAGGGAAATAGAAGAAAGAAATAAAGAAGGATATCTTACTTCTAAAACCTCTGTCTGAACCTCAGTTATGTAATCCATTAAGTGAGGGTCTAGCACCAGCTTCACTGGATTGCAGAGAGATTTCAATAATATAACACAGACCATAGTACAATGCCTGGTACTTAATATTCACTCAATAGTTATTCACTGAATCTGAATGTGGAGATGTGTTTGAAGTATGGTTATGACCTAAAAGGAATTACCAGGGATGGTAGTAGATGAACCTCAGAGGAGCCAAGAATGATTCCTAATATGGTATTTGGTAGAAATGGGCCACTGTCCACTGAATACAGCTCCCTCTGTCTCCTCTTTGCCTTCATTCTTCTTTTTTTCTTCTTTTATGTTTCTTTTTACCCATTCCCTTTTCCTGATATTTTCAAAAAATGGGACTAGTGGGAGAATCATTGGCAAGCTGAAGGCCTAGCTGAGGAAGTTTCAAAAGCCATGGGTTATATATTGCTATGGGTAAATAAACAAAAGTTTGCTTTGGAGTAGCAAAAGTGCTGAGTCCATACTGCTGTGTGCTACTTGTGTAAAGTCAGTTGCATGCTAAAAAGTAAGAGCAGGTTTCTCCACATGATAGAAGATTTTTATTAAATCAGAAAAATCTATACCCTTGTAAAAAGATTGTTATCCATTTTTCATTATGAATCTGTTTTTTTCTAGATCATAGATTTAGAAGAGTAGAACTATGCATTTTTATTTTCCATGTATACTCAAAAAGCCCACTAGCATGGGAGCCATCAGGTATGTTCTCTATATTAGAAATGAATCAAACTTCTTAGCTGTTGTAGTCAATTCCAATAACTAATGAGAACAATTCCATACACTCTGATTTCCCACTAACAAAACCATTTAAAAATCACTACTGTCTGATGAAAGTACAAGTTTAAAAAATAAAAATAAACTACTTATATATTTTGTTTAAATAAAAAAAAAATTGCAAAGCATTATATTCAAGGCAGCATGAATATTTTAAATGACTTTTCCAAAGGAGATCTTTATGAAGGTAAATTATCATGTGCAAATTAAGATTTTCCATATATTATGCAACCGTTAAAGGAAAAGAAAAAGAAAAACAAACAGATTAGACTGAAGGCTGATTAATTACCTCTATCCATCTGGGCTTCAGTAGATACCAATGCATTTTTCAAGGTTCCTCTGCTTCTTGCTGTATTTGTGAAGGGGTTTGGCCTTTCATTTTGATACTACCAAATCTTGAGTAAGTCAACTCTCCCCTAAAACAATTCATTAGCTGGCTTTCCTCTATGTATGCACAGTCAGTATAATTCTAATTAATGTATTTGTGAGATATATTTTCTTAATCCATAGATTAGTCTTAAATCAAGAGCATACTATATAATGATTCAGCAACCCAACCAAAATATAGATGGAGAAAACCAATCTTTAATGCATCTCTGATATTATGTTTTACACATGAGAATTGAAGATAAGGGCAATTAAGGAGCCTGTCTTTTGTCTAACATAGATGGAGCTGGGATGTGGCCTTCTGCCCTAAACCCATTGCTACTTGCTCTTACACACCAGGCAGGTATGATTATTTACAGGGCTGGAAAGAGGTCTTTTCTATCAGAAAATTTGACTTTACATGATTCTGCCATCAATATCTGTCTCCACATCCCCACCCAGAAATGCCTGAGGAAAATAAATGTAAATATATTCAGTAAAATCTCTTTCCTCAGTAATACACTATTTAGAAGAGTGGCATGTGAGAGTAAAGATTGATACACCAAGATAATAGACCTATGGTTACAGACATTCCTCAGGAGGCAGAATTTGATGCATTGTTATTGTTCAGCATTCTTCTCTGCAGGAGGTCACTCTCACTCCATTTTACAACCCTTTTCATTAATATAGGCATGTAAACAAATGGCACAACTCTTTTCTCCCAGATTGTTTTGGATTTTCTTCATGATACTTGCTAGCAATACCACTAATGCTCATTTATCCCAATATTTGCAGGTTAAATATAAATACATTGATAAGGCTTACAATGCAAACACAAGACAGGGTGCTTTATATTAAGAACACTTACTATATGAAAAGAAGAAAACACCAAAGAACCTAGAGATCATCAGCCTGGAATCAACCTTAACAAGCCATCTAATGAGTTTGTTTCTAATTCTTCATTCTGCAATTGGAAAGACAGACAGAAAGAAGGCTGTGTCTTGACCTTATACAAACAATACTAATCAAATAAGGAATGACTATTGAACCAAAGAATTCTCCAAAGACTTCACTCCTTCTTCAAAGACTCAGCCTAACCAATTTTTCATTCTTCCAGGAAATACTACTGCCCACCCCTCCACCACTGGGGATCCTTCTTTGTTCCCCCATAGTACTCTATGTTTTCTTCTATTTTAGCACTCAGCATTTGATATTGAAATTTTATATTAATGCATATATCTCTCTCACACTAAATGCTAAGATTTTTGACAACAAGGGTCAAGTCATATTCATTTGTATATCTACAACATAGAATGTAGTTCAATGCCTGCAAGGGAATTGAGTTTTGGTAAATAGTTGTTGAATTAGATGGAATCATTTTACATAGCCAAATCTCACAGAGCATTTACATATAAGTTGATGTATCCAAAAATATTTATTCATAAATTTCAGGAATCTATTATGTAAAGTGAAATATAAGACTAATGTCTATTAGAGTCTAAAACTTGGCAAGCTTGAGATGCAAGAGATTAACTCATTTTGTGCAAAATAAACATATTTCATATTATGGCTTTATTTTCAACAGTTTTATAAGGAATAGTATAATGATTTGAGTATGAGTGATGAGCCTACCTAAAGCCAGGAAGCTGATAAATAACTGATACCAAGACATCTTTAAGGGTTTTCAAGAATTAAGAAAGATCATTTACCTCTTGGTTTTCTTAGAATACACCATATAATTCCAAGAATAACATGTTGTTAGGGCTAGTTGGATAGTTGGTTAAGGATGCATCTACTAAGATGGTGTCTACAAATAACCCCCAATTCTCAGATCCCTGTTTTTCTCCTAAATGGCCATCACTAATTCCAAACTCACCTTTAGAGGAGCAACCCTTTCCCCCTAAGTCTATCATATATTTCAGGGAAAGCTAGGAATCAACCTCAATCTCTACTCTCTCTCTTCATTTCCCTTGTTTTCTATGGAAATCCATCCAGAGTTCTTTGACAAAGCTTCCCTACATCCTAACATGGAACACTTTCTCTCATGTTAGCACCATATGAACAGTTGGCAATTAATCCTTGGCATTTCCTCAAACTCAACATGGGTAAATTTGCCTGGACTTGTTTTAGGAAAGGCAGCTAGCATCAGTTAACTTTCCATGTCTTTTAATGTTTATATTAAAAAGGACCAAACACTTTATACTGGCCATAATCAAAAGAGCATGAATGGTATCCCATCACAAGCAAAAAATATTTGAAGATTCTGAGATAAGGTGAAGGTAGCTCTTATATTTCAGTGGACAGGAGACCAGAAAGTGCTTCATTAAGAGAGACTCATAAGCAGATTGATAGTAAGGACCATTTAATTATTTGTCTCTATCTACTGTAACTTCTTGCATAATATCAAGGACATGGTTTGTTTAAATAAAAATTTGTTCATTGTGTAAGTGTCATGCTACATATTGAAGATGAAAAGCAACAATGTGAGATTCTTTCACACATATTTACCGTTTATTTGTTATTTATTTTTATTTCCAGAGTTGATCATCGGACATATGCATGATCATGCTCTCTTGTGTTCTTGGGTGACCTTGGGTTGCCTGCCAGCTTCCGATGACAAAATTTGCATGAAATCATACAGCCTCTTTATGTGAGAGCTCCAGGAGGTAAGATGGAGCCAAGAGAAGGCATGGATTTGCTAGTCAGATAGCATTGGAACTCTGCTTTCTCTATTGATCATGTTTTCTCTTATGATGTGGTCTCTAGAATTTTTCTACATGTAGATATATCAGCAATAGGGGAATCTACAGAAAACATTGAAGGTTGTCAGGGTTTTTGTTTGTTTGTTTGTTTGATGTACCAGAGCCAGGGGTTGAAACTGGGACTTCATATGTGAGAAACTGACACTCAACCACTGAGCCAAATCGGCTCCCCTGAGTTGGTTTTTTCATTTGTTTGCTTGTTGTTTGTTTTTTTGCTTTTAGGAGGCACTGGGGACTGAACCCAGGACCTCCCATGTGGGAAGAAAGTGCTCAACCACTTGAGCCACATCCACTCATCACAGCACAAGTAAATACTGAATAATTCAAACACATTTTGTAATTTAGAGGATGAATGAAATCATAGATGTAAACTCTTTAATTCTATATAAGTAATAAAGCTAGAACCATATGATATTATTACTTATAATTATATGGATTCAAGACACTGTAGCTCATCTGATGAGAACCCATCATAACTATGTATACAGAGAACCAAAAAGAACAGTAAGTAGCTGGCAGTAGTCCTCCAGCACCAAAACATAAGATCCTGTCTTGGATGATTTCAGAGAGCCTAACTACAATTCAACTACCTATAACTATACTCTGCAACTGTATTCTTACAATAGCTATAACTATATAATTAGAATCACTCAAGGCTTAGTACATATTTCTCAGACTCCAGGTGGACCCTGAAAGTAATTAAGCAGACATTAGCTACCATTAATGTCATTTTTTTTATATCTTTAGTATGGTTTGAATCATGTTCCCCACAAAAACATGTTCAAGTTTTAACTCTCAGTCCTGTGGGTGTGGACCCAATTATAAATAGGATCTTTGAAGATGTTTTAAGATAAGGTGAGACGAAATTGAATCTGGCTGGGTCTTAATTCAGTATGACTTGAGTTCTTAAAAGCAGAGGAAATTTCGATGCTGGAGGGGACAAGAAGGGACAGATGGGGAGAGAGACAGCTATTGGACAGAGGCAGAGATTACATTATGGATTGCTAGCAAGCCACCAGCAGAATGCTTCACACTTCAGAGAAAGCACGATCCTGCCAACACCTTGATTTTGGACTTTAACCTCCAAAACTGTGAGACAATAATTTTCTGTTGTTTAAGCCAACTAGTCTGTGGTACTTTCTTACAGCAGCCATAGCAAACTGAGACACTCTTATCAAGCATGAAAATAGGAGGACAGTTATACTTAGATTCTTCTTCTACAATCACAAACAAAATTACTCCCTCTGTATAGCATCTTAAAGTGCCTGGGAATTTTAGAACACATCTGTATTTGGCTTCAAGTACTGGTCTATTAATTGATATTTGAATAGGACCTTTATGGAAACACACCAACCTTATATCCCAGAATAATGCTGTTCTCAGAAAATTCAGGCCAGTTAGAGACTCTTGGGTATTTGGAAAGATTTTGAATCCCTCAATTTTATTTCCCAAGAGAAAAGAGTTGCTCAGTCAATCATTAATATGTCATCTCCCTAACTCTGGGGACTCCAGCAAAGCTGACCGTGACTTTGCTAGAAGAAAAGTAACTAAATCAAGAAATGACAACATTTGGGGGAAAATAAAACCATTAAAAAGTATTTACTGATTTGATTTAAACTTACAAATTACTTGAAGAAAAAAATACAATATTTGCACCTTCACGTAAGATTTCCAGCTGGTTTGTCCACTTAACTTTGAGTCTCAGTCTATATCTAGTGTAAATCACTCCATGATAGAAATATTTTCTCTCCATTCTCCATCTATTCACACCTGATTGTGAAATATTTCCCAGCTGTGTTCCCATTCATCTTCACCCCAGCAGGGTGTCTGCTAGTTTTGTTGCCACTTAGCCAAAGTCTTCAGGGCAAAACTTGCCATGTTCATGACAGCTTACGGAGAGGGACTGGGACCGTATACGAAGGGAGGTACAACTTCTGGTATCAGTTACTGCAGGATGCCCACTGAAACCCAGTCTCTGAAGAGCTGATGTAAACAAGATCATTTTAGAATGAAACTTGTAACACCTAAGAGGCACAGTCAATCCCCAATATCTCACCACACCCCTACCTTGTTCTGCCTCCCTATTATTTCCTTCCCAGGTCCATTCTTTCCCTTGCTTGCTCACCCACCCCTTAGTCTTCCATTTTTCCTAGCCCAGCTCTGCTTTTCCTCATTGTTTCTTCATCCCGTGGTTTCTAGATGATTTGCTTGCTCTCTACACACATGTGCCCTTTTGGGGTGGAGTGAAGTGGGAAGGTGGGTATATTGGCCTTACTATGGTCAGATACTGTTAGCAAAAGAAAGTCCTAGTTATTGTTTACTTGCCTTTAAGGCTCATCTCAAACATGATTTCTTCTGTGATGCTTTTACCCACCGTTCCTCACATTAAATGGTTCCTCTGTGATTATATCACCTTGGTCCATCCACCTGGTGTGGGACTTACACAGTAGGTACAAATGTGTGACTCTCCCCCTTTCAACTCCTATCTTCTTCAGGGTAGAATCTTGTAGTGTTTATTTCTGAATATTAATACATAGCATGATGTCTTATACATGGTAGGTACTTAATAAATATTTATTGAATTGTATTAGCCTTCTGAGGACACACCATTAAATAGTGATCAACCATGCTTATAGCCTTGTTTCTTTCTATGATCCCAGGGCAAAGACTTAAAAGATTGGGGATACTTGTCAGTTTTCTGAGATGGCTGCGGCTAGGTCAGGCTTCTTTTGTCTCTGCAGCTTTGAAATAGAGAGCTTTAGAGTTACTGAGATGCTTTCAAAGGGACAGGTGGGCTGGGATAGATAAAATACAGAGTACCACATACTCCACAATTCCAAATGTCAAATGATCTATTTTTGCTGGAATTAAAGAAAAAATCCTGATTAATCTTTCTATCCCATTTTTTATTCATTGTGCCTACCTTTGCTGGCTCTAACTAGAAGCATGTTCTGTCAAATGGACATTTGCCCACTGGCTCAGTTTTCCAGGCATGTAAAAGGCTATATGTGTTTCCTTGCCTAGGGAGTTTACCCTTACTCACAATCAGAGTAAGAGGAGAGAGAAAATAAGACCTACCAACTGCTTTCCTGAGAAGGACAGAGAAAATGCACGTTGAAAGATAAGCTATATTCCAGACTTATTTCATTACCACTGCCTGCCAATTATGTGGCAGGAAAAAGAATGATATTCCATAGAAGTTTATAGATTTCTGAGCTAGAAGATGCCTCGGAAAACATCCAAAACAATTCCCCTATTTTATAAATGAGGATACTGAAGTTAGGAGAGGTTAAGTGACATGTGCAGGAGGGTAATAAATGGCAGAGAAGGGCTAGAATCCAATTTTCCTAACTACTAGTGCAGCCCTCCCTCTCATCACCACTATGCAACACAGAGAAGCAAATACTTTAGTGTCACTGTCGCTCCCTTCACAGTGCTTTCCTTTGCTCCCCTACATCTCCTCTCAAAATTCAGGGACTTATAACCCCCATGATTCCCTCTCTTCATCTTTCAAAATGCATTTTCAAGAAAGTGACTGTCACCATATTCACATAAAAGGATATATAACTATATAATTATATATATTTTATAATAATATACATATATATAAGTTGTTATTAGGGAATTTTTAAACAAAACTTATTAATGTTTTAAGATATAGAAAAGCCCCAGCTAACTTCAGTTGACATTCTATAAAAAGAAAAAAAAATTGCTGCATAAAGTTCAAAAAGGATAAAGACATTCAAAAATCACAAAAAGGTAAACTTTAATATACAAGTTTCCCTTTCCCATAGTTCTCTCTACAGCAGAGGTTGCTCTTAACAGCAAAATACAAAATTTTTATGAATAAACCATCAAGGAAAGATGGACAGATAGATAGATATAGAGATAGGTAGATAGATATAGATGGATAGTTTATTGCAAGAGAGTTCACCTATATGAATATCTTTCTAGAACCTAGAGATTTTTTTAAACCAGCATGCATTCATCTATCTAATTCTTTTTAATAGTTGCCTACTGTGTTCAATTTTACAGGTGTACAATAATTTATTTATCAAGTCCCTGGTTGTTTTCTAGTTTTGCTATTATAGTTTAGAATAATCATGCTTATATGTGTATGTATCTGTATGTACACTCACACACACATATACACTCTTTTGTAAGCATAACTATAATAATGGGTTAAGGGGCATGAGCACTCAAAATTTGGTAAATATTTTGAAATAAGACATTAAAATGTCTAAAGCTGTGATACATTTTGTCAAAACCTATAAAATTGTGTGGTGCAAAGTGTGAACCATAGTGCAAACTATAGACTGTGGCTAGCAGCAGTGCTTCAATATGTATTCATTAATTGTAGCAAATGTACCACATTAATGAAAGATGTTGTTAATTGGGAAAATGTGGGAGGGGGAGGGAGTGAAGTGTATGGAATCTCCTATATTTTTTATGTAACATTTGTGTAATCTAAAGCCCCTTTAAAAATAAAGGAAAAGAAAAAGAAAAAAAATAAATTTAAAAAACATAAAGAGGGAGGAAACTTTAGGTAAGATGAAAGAATTTTTAAAATTGTAGTTTTTTTCAGATATCTCCCTAAATAGTCAGAATAGATGTTTAAAAGTGAGTAATCAGAGAAAATTCCCAGCAATGGTATCAAAGATGGGTATAGATTAAGAGTCTGAAGACCTGAGTTTAAATCACAGTCCTGCCACTTGTTGTGATCTTAGGCTTGGAAGGTAATTTGATTCATTCAATGAGAATAAGTGGAGAACTTATCTAGTTGTAGGTACATGAGTTTTCTCAACCCAAATATCCTCATCCGTAATGTGAACTACTCCATTGTTGGTGGCAAAATTAAATACCATCGTAAAGTATATGGTTCAAACGGCTATTTAAGGTTTATACGGAATGTTTAGCTGAGAAGCCTAACCACCCATGACCTGTGGAACAAAGAACAGTGCTCTGAATATAAGAATATCCCCTTTCCATCCAAGCTGACGTTCACTGTCTGGTGTGTGGACCACTCAGCCTCTGCCAGGGATGATGCATGACCAAACAAAGAGGGCCTAGTGGGAAAGCAAGTGGTATTTCTTTTTTTTTTTTTCTTTTAATGCAAATGAAGGCTATTTTTACACTCATGGAATGGCAGGTTTGCTAAAGACTGCCAATGTAAAAACACCAGAAATGTGTTGGCTTTTATAATGGGAATTTATTAGAGTAAACTCCTACAGTTCCAAGGCTGTGAAAATGTCCAAATCAAGGCATCATCAGAGATGCTGGTTCACCAAAAGTTGGCTGCTGGCAGATCCTGGACTCCCACCACATGGCAAGGCTGGACTCTGCCTTCTCCAGGCTCACTTTCTCCCTGAGCTCAGCTGTGGGTGATCAGGCATACGGCTTGTCCCTTCCCTGGGCCTTGTCTCTTCACCTTTGGGCTGCTCTGCTGATTCCAGCCTCCAGCCTCTCTCTCAGCCTCTAGGGGTTTCTCTGTATGCTCACTGCCCCCTCCTCCCCCCAGCTCAGCTGTGGGCAATCCTGGAGTCCTCTCTCACATAGCAGGGTAAAAATGGCAGCTGTCTTTCTTTGTATGTCTCTGTTTCTCCTATTTATAAAGACACCATTCAGCAAGAAGGCTGAGACCCACCCTGTGTCATGCTTCCCTGAAGTACTCCAATCAAAGGCCCCCCAACTGAATGCAATCCAACTGAAGAGTCCCACAATCTAATCAAAGGTGCTTAACTGAAGGTATTTAATCAAGGGAATAAGAGAAGGACTGTCTTTGCCCAACAGAACCTGGCTCATGCCTCCTGCTAAGCTTGTCCTTGACCCTTCCTGGGGGCTGGGGTCCTATGAACAGCAGCTTGGTTCTGATCAGGTGTGATCAGGAGGAGAGAGGGCTATGTTGTTGGTTTTTTTCCTTTTTAAAGAATGTGGTATATATGCAACATAACATTTGCCATTTAAACAACTTTCAACTATGTAATTCAATAGTGTTATATCCACAATGCTGTACTACTATAGCCACCGACGTAGCATATCCTAAAGTTCTAAAATGGAGATGGTAGGATTGTCAGTCACATGCTTTTTAAAAGGAGGCAAGCTCTCTTCACTCTTCTTCTCTTGCTAGCTTATTAGCTAGTAGTATGGCACAAGCAAGCTAAGAGAAGCAGCCAAAATTTGATCAATAATGTATCTGTCCATATCTGAATCAAAGGCACCATGGTAATGAAAGGAAAGCATAGAGTACCTTAAATCACAATGCACAACAGCAGCAGCCAGACAGCTGAGAGGGGCCTGAGAAAGAACACAGAGAGAAGGGAATCTGGGCAGGGGGTAGAAATCTGGGGAGAGAGACCCAATTGTTAGAAACAATACAGTTCTTATTTTGAAAAGCTAAAGCTTCAAAGGACAGAGGGGGTTCAGAGTTTTGGGGAATCAGAATCTACAAAATATATCTGCCTATAGAAGTGAGGGGTCAAATGAAGCAAAGTCCTAGGCAGTTTGTGGATAATTCAAACAGAATCCCTGCATCACCTGGAATTTCCCAATGTCTCTTTAGCCTCCTGTTTCTAGATAATGTGCCAGGCTTCTAACTGCAAATGAAGAATTCAGAGCTCACCTACTGAGTCTCATTGTTTGAACTTGCAAACCATGCAGAATGTTTCCTAAGCACTGCATTTGAGCTACACTTCTAACATTTTTCTGTGAAAAAAACAAACAAAAAAATTGATTCAGAAGTTGAAAATCTGAAAGTTGGGAGGAATCTTACAGATCAATTAGCCAAAGTCTCCAGTTTTGTAGGTGAGGACTGAGTCCTCAGAAGTAGCTACCTTACCCAAAGCCATGTAATTAGGACTAGATCTCAGATCTCTTTAAATACACTCCAGTTATCCTTCTGCAGCTCTACCACCAGGCAGTATATTCAGCATTTCTATTTTTTGCTCATGGGAGAAAATTGAAAAGCTAACCAATGTTTCATTATTACTTGGGAAAAGATGCATTTGTGTCCTTTATAAGTGGGTTATCATACAGAAAGGAGAACAATGAGCTGAGAGCTCTAAGATTTCCATTGCTCCACATACTTTGGAATTTATCACTGTTTCAGAAAGATTGTACTCAGTAAAAGAGATGTGTGTGTCTGTGTTTGTGTGTGTATTCTGGGTTGGGGAGGTGGTTTATGGGAGAGGAGAGGATGAGAGAAAGAGATACTTTATTCTAAAGTCAAATGTAAATTATTTTTATATCGTCTCCAGTTTTAATCTTTTAGCATGAACCTCGAACAATCATCATTGGCCTACCTAGACTTAACATTTTCATATAAGCCAAATGTCTATTTATGTAATTTATTTGTTATCTGTCTCACCTTAGAATGAAAGACCAAGAGGATATAGAACATGTCTGTTTTGTTCATATGGCAACACATAACCACAAAGGAGACTAGGAAATGTAGTCCAGTTGTGTCCCCAAGAAGAGAAAACCTGTTTAAGGATCAGCTAGAAGCTTTTGCCACACTACTCTATAACCAGAGCCTAGAATAGATTCTGACACAGAGTAGATGTTCAAAAAATAGTTAGGAATAAATGTGGCTCAAGCAGTTGAGTGCCCGCCTCCCACATGGGAAGTCCCGGGTTCAGTCCTCAGTGCCTTTTGAAAAAAAAAACAAACAAACAACAAGCAAAACAAACAAAAAAACTGACTCAGGGAAACCTATGTGACTCAATGGTTAAGCACCAGCTTCCCACACATGATGTCTCAGGTTCAATCCCTGGTCCCCAGTGCCTCAAAAAAAAAAATTTGTTGAAGGAATTTTTGAATGAATAAATATAGTATATCTTTTAACTCTCCTACAGTAGGATAAGTTAAGTAATTATGAGTGAAATACTTATCCCAATAGTTGTGAGAATTCATTATGATTACATTTTTTAAAAGAATCTTCTTATTCTTCAACACATTTTTTTTCTTTCCGTTTAACAATGATCCTTAACTGAAAATAATTTGATCATTTTTATTAGTCAGTTTTAATGAAAGTAAGGTTTATTCGTGTTGTCTGATACTCATTTTCTGTTTGTCCAAAGTGTCATAGAGTCAGATTTATCAGAACAATGTGATGAAAAGTATTCTCACCACAATGACATAAGCAGGTTACTTTACAATTTATACTCACAGAATGTAGATTATCTGCATTTCTTATGTATGTTTTGAAGTATGACCATTATATTATGTTTAAAAATGAGAATCAGGAGATATAATGAGATTGCACAAGTCAGATAAGAATCTATCCAACTATCTGAATATTGAGAGTAGGCCACTGGACAAGCTGTTCAGATTTTTAACCAACCTCATTTTCAGGAGTTAATTCAGTTCCTTTCACCTATGCTGTCTGACTACATGTCTCACTTTCACTTTTTGTCTTCAACAGCACCAAGAAAACAGCAGGCAGATGTCCCTGGAATCACAGCTGTGTAGTATGACAGCTGCCTGGAGCCTGCTCCCTGCTTTCATTAACACCTTAAAGGCACAAGGGTTATAAGTACAGACTTGAAACAGTCCTTTTCAAGGTTTCTATCCCCCTTCCACCTTTGCCTTTGCAAATCCCCTCTGCCTCTGATGCACCTCAGCAACACAGACTCAAGTCAGCTGGCAGATTATATTGTTTTCTTTTACTATAGGTGGTGAGATTAAGATAGAGTCAAATTATTGATTTGGGAAGTCACAGATTCATAGAGTAGTAAAAAATAGAAACTTCAACAAGTTACTGAATTTCTCTGAGCCCCAGTTTTCTATGTAATGGGAAGAATGGTTCTTTGTGTTGAGTTTGTATACTGACAATGGCTATAAAATGCCTGTTTTATAGGCATTTGGCTTTCATCCCCCTTTACTCCACTCCACACTGTTCCCCTATAGCCCACTACCTCACTTCCAACTTATGGCATTTTTTGTCCTCCTCCAATTATCAATTTATAAATTCCTATATTTAAATTGCCCCCATGATTCTTTTGACCATTTTCCCTGTTCAGGCTTTTATCTTGGGCTATTAGAGCTGTGCTGTCCAATACAATAGTCTGTAGCCACATGTTACTATTGAGCACATGAAATGTAGCCAGTCTGAATTGAGATGTGCTCTAAGTGTAAATTACATATCAGAATTTTAAGACTTTGTATTAAAAAGAATGTAAAATATCTCATTAATTTTTATACTGATTATATGTTGAAACTGTAACCTAGATACAATGGAGTACATAAAATATATTAAAATTAATTTCACCTGTTTACTTCTACTTTTTTAGCATAACTAATAGGAAATTGAAAATTTTATGTGATTTGCATTGTATTTCTATTGGACAACCGTGTACAGAGATATCTCTAGAAATCCCAATTTCCAAACTTCTGCAGCAGAATCCTCTCCCCTTAACTCATTATTCTTCCTTACAACTTTACCAATTGTCCGACAGATCTGTTCCTTCTCCATCCTGGATAGTATTAAGATTGATCTATCTGTCATCAATTAGTCTATTTACCTATCTACCTACCTATATATTGAATCCATCATCTATCTATTTATATTATTTTTATTGCAACAAAACTTCCCATTTTAACTACTTTCATGTGTACAATTTCACAATATTAATTACATTCACAATATTGTACTACTATCATCACCATCATTGCTAAAACTTACTCATTATCCCAAACAGAAACTTTGTACCCATTAAGCCAAAACTCCTCTCCTTCCCCTCCCCAGGCCCTGGTAATCTATATACTTTCTGTATAATTTCTGTATCTGAACTTGCTAATTTTAGGTATTTCATATAATTGAAATCAGACATTATGTGCCCTTCCATGTCTGGCTCATTTCACTCAACATGATGTCTTCAAGGTTCATTCTTTTTATGGCTGAATAATATTCCATTGCATGCACATACCACATTTTCTTTCTCCATTCAACTACCAATGGCCCCTTGGGTTGCTTCCACATTTTGTCTCTTGTGAACAATTCTGCTATGGACATTGGTGTACAAATACCTATTCAAATCCCTGTTTTCAATCCCTTTGGGTATACACCTGGAAGTGGAATTGACATACCATATAATAATCCTATGTTTAACTTTTTGAGGAACTGCCAAACTTTTTCCACATTAGCAACATCATTTTCCATTTTTCACTAACAAATTATGAGGTTCCTATTTCTCAGAATCCTCATCAACATTGTTATTTTCTGTTTTGTTTTTTTTTTAATAATAGCCATCTTCATGGGTGTAAAGTGATCTCATTATGATTTTGATTTGCATATCCCTAATGGCTAATGATGTTGAGCACCTTCTCATGTGCTTATTGGCCATTTGTATATCTTCTTTTGAGAAATATCTATTCAAGTCCTTTGCCTTTTTTTTTTTAATAATTGGATTGTTTTTCTTTTTGTTGTTGAGTTGTAGGAATTCTTTATATATTATGGATATTAAACCTTTTTCATGTGTATGATTCCAAATATTTCTACCATTCTATAGGTTGTCTTTTCACATTTCTGATAATGTCCTTTGATGCACAAAAGTTTTTAATTTTGATAAAGTCCAATTTATCTATTTTCTTTTGTTGCTCATGTTTTTGATGTCATCTCTAAGAATCCATTGCCTAATACAAGGTCCTGTAGATTTTGTCATGTGTTCTCTTCTAAAGCAAGGAAGTAGAAATGGCATTTTAATGTTTCTAAATGTCTTAGATATCGCAGGGTATGAAAAAAAAAGGGGCAGAGGGGAATTGATAAGCAACCAGACCACAGCCACTTAGCTTAAAGAAAGAGCTGGAAATTGAGTTCCAACCCTTACAAGTCTTATAAATGGGAAATTTGACAGGAAAAGGGAAAGGCTTGCTCTGGGATTCAGATATACATAGTTTCAAACCCAACTCATTTGAGCTCTCTGAGTCTATTTTCTCAATAATAAATGTGTGTTTGTAAAAATTAGAGTTAAAATATGACATGTACCTGTCATATAATGAACTTTAATGAGTGGTCCAAATGTCATTTTTCATGAAAAATCATATTGCTAAATAATATATGGGTCTACTGGGACTAGGGCTGTGGAATGGGGATGGATAGTGGGGATATGCAAATCACACCAATCTTTTATACACACCCTTTGCACCTTTTGTGTTTCAACACTGTCTTTCCTATTTCATTTAGACTTTTATTTTGAGTTTTATTTTCAGAAGATGCTTATTTACAATATACATAAAACATTTATGATGAAACCAAGATGAAGAATTTAAGAATATAATTCCAAAGGTTAAAAGAATGCTGTTCACTATTTTATCTCAAAGATTGTATTGAATCACAAAAGGCAACTGGTCTGACAGTGTTTTAAAAAAAAAGAAAAAGAAAAACTTCTAGTCAACCTCTGGGATTCTTCATAATTTTTATACTCAGAGACATAAATAGGTTGAGGTGCTTCAAAATTAATATGACTGTAGTGCAAGAGCAACTTCCACAGGATTCCCTATCATTAACATTTTGCATTAATGTGGTAAATTTGTTATTATTAATGAAACAGTATTATTTTAACTATACTATTAGCTATAGTTCGTAGTTTACATTAGGGTTTGTCCTGGTTTGAGTGTTTTGTGGACCCCAGAAAATTCTGTTCTTAAGCTATCCCATTCCTGTGCCTGTGAACCTATTGGTTAGACCTTTTGATTAGACCACTTTTGATTAGATTGCTTCAGTTAAGGCCCTTCTTAGGTTGTGGGACCCAGTGTGGGTCCTAATCCTTTTACTTAAGTCTTATATCAATGGCATACAGAAAAAGAAAGCTGCCATTTTTACCCTGCCATGTGTGAGAGGACTCAAGGATTGACTACAGCTTCAGAAAGACAGAGAAGTCCCAAAAGACTGAGTGTGAGGCCTGCAGGTGAAATCAGTGAGCAGCCTGAAGCTGAAGAGAGGAGGCCTGGGGAGAGACAAGTCAAATGCCTCATGGCTCATAGCTGAATTTGGGGAGAAAGTGAGCCTGGAGGAGAAGGCAGAGCTCGGTTGCTATTTTGCCTTACAACATGGCCATGAATTCAGGATCTGCCAGCAGCCAACTTTTGGTGAGACAGCATCTGATGATGCCTTGATTTGGACATTTTCACAGCCTTGGAACTGTAAGACTTTACCCTAATAAATTCCCATTATAAAAGCCAACGCATTTCTGGTATTTTTGCATTGGCAGTCTTTAGCAAACTAAGACAGGGTTCATTGTTTGTGTTTTATAATCCTATGTTTTTTTTAAAAAAAACTTTTATTCTAGTAATATATATCACTAAACTTTCTCCTTATAACCACATTCAAATACATATTTCAATAGTGTTAATTAAATTCACAATGTTGTGCTATCTTCACCACCAAAACTTTTCCATCACCCCAAACAGAAACTCTGTACCAATTAAGCATTAACTCCGCATTCCTTACCCCTACATTGGACCTGGGTAAACTGTATTATAGTTTCTGAATCTATGAATTTTCTTATTCTAATTATTTCATATCAGTGAAATCATACTATATTCTCCCTTTTGTGTCTGGCTTATTTCACTCAACATGATGTCTTTAATATTCAGCTGTGTTTTTGCATGTATCAGACCTTCATTATTTTTTATGATTGAACAATATTCTATTGCATGTATGTACCATAGTTTGCTTATCCACTCATTGGTTATTGGTCACTTGATTTGCTTCCATCTTTTGGCAAATTGTGAATAATGCTGCTATGAACATCAGTGGGCAAATATCTGTCCAAGTCCCTGCTTTCATTACCTTTGGGTATATACCTAGAAGTGGAATTACAAGTCAAAAATCATAATTCAATAGTTGACTTTCTGAGGAATTGAGAAAGTGTTGTCCACAGGGGCTGTACCATTTTACATTCCCACCAACTTGAAAGAGTATTCCTATTTCTGTACTTCCTCCCAATCACTTGTTTTTCAATTGAGGTCATTCTAAGGGTATGAAATATCATATTGTGATTTTGATTGCACTTGATTTTGATTCCCTGATGGAACTGATGTTGAACATCTTTTCATGGGTTTTTGATCATTTGTATATCTTCTTTGGAGAAATGTCTATTCAAGATTTTGCCCATTTATCAATTGGTTTATTTGTCCTTTTGTTGGTGAGTTATAGGACTTCTATATATATTCTGGATATATCAGATGTAAGATTATCAGATATATGCTTTCCAGGTGTTTTCTCCCATTCTGTAGGATGCCTCTATTTTCATGATGAAGTCTTTTGCTGCACAAAAAATTTTAATTTTAATGAAATCCACTTTATCTACTTTATTTTTTGTTACTCATGCCTTTGGTGTAAAGTCTAAGAAACCATTGCCTAATATAGCATTCTGAAGATGCTCACTGAAGATGTTTTCTTCTAGGGGTTTTATAGTCCTGATTTTTAAATTTAGATCTTTGATTCATTTTGAGTTAAATTTTGTATCTGGTGTGACATAGTGGTGTACCTTCATTCTTTTGCATATGGATATACAGTTTTCTCAGCACCATTTTTTGAAGAGACTATTTTTTTCATTATTAAGTGAACTTGCCCCCATGTCAAAAATCGGTTGTTCCTAGATATGAAGGTTTATTTCGGAACTTTCAGTTTGATTCCGTTGGTCTATATGTCTGTTTTTGTACCCATACTTTGCTATTATGAGCACTGTAATTGTAATAGATTTTAAAATCAGGAAGTGTGACTCCTGTAACATCATTTTTCCTTTTTGAGATAGTTTTGGTTATTAGGGACCCATGACTTCTGTTTGGCTTTTCCATTTCTGCAAATAAGGCTGATGGCATTTTGATTAGCACTGCATTAAATCTGTAAAACTACTATAGGTAGAATTGAAATCTTAATGATATTTAGTCTTCCTATCCATGAAAATGGTATGTCCTTCCTTTTACTTAGGTCTTCTTTGATTTATTTTAGCAATGTTTTGTAGTTTTCCATGTATTTCATTCACATATTTTGTTAAATTTATTCCTAAATATGTGATTTTTTTAGTTGCTATTGTAAATGGAATTGTTTTTCTTTGAGTTCCTCTTCAGAGTGTTCATTTCTAATTGTTTTAATTTCCTAGGCTGCTCAAGCAAATACAATGAAATGGGTCAGGTTATACAATGAGAATTTATTAGCTCATGGTTTTGAGGTTAGGAAAATATCCAAACTAAGGCATCACCAAGGCAATGTTTTTTCTTTGAAAACTGTTGCATTCTGTGGCTGACTGCTGGTGATTATTGGTCCTGGGCTCCTTTGTCACATGGCAATGCATGTGGTGGCCTCTTCTGACTTCTCTTTTCTCTTCTGGGTTCTGCTGACCTTCAGCTTCTTTCTTTCCATGGCTTTCTCTCAACTGTCTGAAATTCATTCTGCTAATAAATGTCTATGGTAATAGGATTAAGACACAGCCCCACTGAGTGGGTCACACCTTAACTGAAGTAACCTCATTAAAATATCCAACTTATAATGGGTTCACACCCTCAGGAGTGGATTAAATTTAATAACATGTTTTTCTGGGGTACTTACAGCTCTAAACCACCACACTAGCGTGTAGAAACAATACTGATTTTTGCATATTGATCTTGTACTCTGTCACTTTGCTGAATTTGTTCATTAGGTCTAGTAGATTTGTTCTGAATAATTTTTCAGGATCTTCAATATATAGGCTCATATCATCTGCAAACAGGGACAATTGCACTTCTTCCTTTGCAGTTGTAATCACTTTTATTTCTTTTTCATGCCTAATATCTTTCTCCAGAATTTCAATTACAATAATGAATAATGGTGGTGATGGTGGGGGTCCTTGTTTTATTCCTGATCTTAGAGGGAAAGCTTTTAATTTTCACCATTGAGAATGATTTTACCAGTGGGGTTTTCACCTTTTATAATGTTGAGGAAGTTTCCCTCTATTCCTAGTTTGCTAAGAGTTTTTATAAAAAAAAAAGGGTGCTGGATTTTGTTAATTGCCTTTTGTGCATCAATTGAGATGATCACATATTCTTTATCCCTCCATTCTTTTAATGTAGTGTATTACATAAATTGATTTTTTCATGTTGAACCACCCTTGTATACCTAGGAAAAATTCACCACTTGATCATGGTGAATAATTCTTTAAATGTGTTATTAGATTCAATTTGCTAGTATTTTGTTGAGGATTTGTGTATATATATTCATAAGGAACATTGTAACTTTCTTTTCTTATGGGGTCTTTATCTGACTTCAGTAATAGGTGGTGTTGGACTCATTGAATGAGTTAGGAAGTTTTTCCTCTTCAATTTTTTGGAAGAATTTGGGCAGAATTGGTGTTAATTCTTCTTGGAATGTTTGATAAAATTCTCCAGTGCAGCCATTTTCTCCTGGGATTTTCTTTTTTGGGAGATTTTTGATAGGTGATTCAAACTCTTTGTTGTTAGTCTGTTGATGTCTTCTATTTCTTCTTGAGTCATTTTATTCAGTTTGTGTTATTCTAGAAGTTTGTCCATTTCATCTAGGTTATCTAATTTTTTGATATACATTTGTTCATAGTATCCCTTAATAATCCTCTTGATTTTTGTTGGGTTGGGAGTAATATCCCATTTTTCATTTCTGATTTTATTTATTTACATGCTCCCCCGTTTTTTCTTTGTCAATCTAGCTAAAAGTTTGTTGATTTTATGAACCTTTTCAAAGAACCAACTTTTGGTTTTGTTGATTCTCTCTTTTATAAAATTCTCTATTTCATTGATCTCTGCTCTTATCTTTGTTGTTTCCTTTCTTTGGCTCACTTTGGGTTTAGAATGCTCTTCTTTTTCTATATCCTCCAGTTGTGAGGTTAGGTCTCTGATTTGAAAACTTTCTTATTTTAATATAAACATTTAAAGTTTTTTCATTTCTGTGGCAGTTTGGGATTATTTTATGAATCCCAAAAAGAGAAAGATTATGTTTGTAAACTAATCTATTCCTCTGGGTATGATACTCTTTGATTGCATTAAATTCAGGTGAGGAGACTTTTTAAAAAAAGTTTCATCATTGCTCTACTTCAGAGTTTAGCTATCCTATCAAGAAGATCAGCATGAGGCAATAATGAAGTCCAGGGTCTTCTCTTTCTTTTCTGTACCTGCATCTTGTTTTAGGCTTGAACATCTTTGTGAATTAGGAATTCCCTCATTTAGAGGAATTCAAATTGACTTTCTCACTCTCCCATGAACTCTACGATATGACTTAAAGTATGTAATCCTTTGCCCCATGTCTCTGACTTTATTGTTTCTTACACTGTTTTAATGATCTGTTAGCTCCTTCTGCATGCAGGTTATGTTCTGGGAGGGTAAGTCTGAGAAGAATTTCCTGGCTCAAACTTTCAGGTTGTCACTGGAAAGATTGGTACCAATATGCAGGCATCCCAGTATACACATAGGGATTATTCTGCTCCATAGGGAACAAAGCCAGGGAGCCACGATAAGAACACTGGCTGCCTCCACATTGGGAGGGTGGGGGAGGGGCCAGAAAAGACACATGAGATTCTCTTACCATTTTTTTAAATAATATAAATATTTTATTTATCCCACAAAGCCCATAGGAGATGGTCTAACAATTTTCTGTTTGTATAGTGACAGAGTAGGGGTAGTTCATTATTGAGGGAAAACATGATAAAGAAGTGTGAGGAGATACCAAAGTGGGTTGGAATGAGCTATGATTAGGTGGTCTCTCAGGACTTGGAAAGGTTTTTTTAAAAAAAAAAAAACAAAACAACAATCTTTTGAAGTATATCATTCATACATGAACATACAAAAACTATAAGTGTTCAGTAAACATCGTGATTTTACAAAACAAACATGCATAACATTATACAGGGCTCCCACACATCACCCCCCCACACAAACACCCTGCATTGTTGTGAAACATTTGTTAACAAATCACAAAAGAGCATCATCAAAGTATTACTATTAACTATAGTCTGAATCTTCCTCTCCTACACATTTTTTTAAGGATTTATTAATTTATTTATTTACTTTTATCCATTTTTATCCCCTCCCCATTTTTGCTCATTCTGTGTCTATTCACTGGGCAGCTTTCTGTGTCTGCTTCCTGCCCTCTCTTCTTATACTTTTCCTCCTGTCTTCACTGGGATTTGATCCTCAGAACCTCTGATGTGGGAGAGAGGCATCCTACTACCACCTGCACCACGTTAGTTCCTGGTTTTTCAGTGTGTCTCATCTTGGCTCTCCCCTGTGTCACTCTCTTGTTATGTCATCATCTTTTTGCATGGCTTGCGGAGACCTGGTGGCACACCTGCACACAGGGCCTGGCAGCTCACCTGCAGACAGGGCCTGGCAGCTCACCCACTTGCAGGCCTGGAGGCTCACCTGTGGATGGGGCCTGACAGCTCACCTCTCACAGGGCCGGGCAGCTTACCCATGCATGGGGCCTGGTGGCCCACATGCTTTCTATATTTTTCTTTTTTTCTTTTTACCAGGAGGTCCCAGGGGTTGAACCCAGGTCTCTCCATATGGGAGATGGATGCCCTACCATCCGTCCCCGTGCTATATTTTTTAAGGTTGATCAAAAATACCTAAAGTTACAGTGTTTTCCAATACAGGCTGGTCATATAATAAATCAGACTTAGTTTATCACTAGCATTCTAAAAACCAGACTTAGAGAGAAAAACTAGGTCTGGGGACTCATGCATGGTTTCTAATATAGCAAATGTTTAGCCTACCCTGATTATCAAAAAATCAGGACAGTGAGAATATTCATACTTTCTTACCATTTTAAAGCTGTGTTTTATTGATTTGGCACTTGCTGAGTTACTGCAGCCCTTTACCTGTTTTCCAGAGTGTTTAGGGAGAGGGCATTGCCAATTTTTGTTAGTTCTTCAAAGATTCTGTGAGAGAACTGTACCCTTGAGTATTTTATACTACCACCTTTTCTTGAGAGATCAGGCTTATGGAATATTTGTCTTTAAATAGACTATTTTACTTTTTAAGATTTCTGTATGTATTGCTCTACTGCCCATTGGATGAGGAAGGTAGATAATACAGAAACTAAGGCAGGACTCTTAACAGGCTTAAATGGGCTAAAGAAACCTTAGTTCTGCCTCTAAGATTCCAGATTCATGGTTGCAAGTTGGGTTTAAGGGCTAGGGTTTCCATGGAATTCTGCAGTGAGCTGGGGATTTCAAAGTATGGGAAGTCCAGATTCTCCTAGGTTCTTTCTCTTCATCATCTGTCCTCTAATATTCAAATGCTTCTCTGTCATGATAACTGAGGCAATGTAGGCTATTGTAAAAGATAATGAGGATAGAAGTTCAATAATGTCAAATTTCTTAATTGTACCTAGATGATCTACTGGTGGGATAAAATAGACCTGTGACACAGAGAAGGCAAATTCAATTGTGTCTCTACCATGAAAGTCTCTAGAACTGGCACTGGTTTAAAATGGTAATGAAAAAAAGTTGCTAAAGGTTTCTGTGGGTAACTAACATTGTCTCCATCAGGTAGTAACTTGAGTACAGACAACAAAGATTGTATGACAGACAGCATTTGCCTGAATATTTAATGAACCTTTGAGAACAGCTTGTTTAGACCCTTCTTGACTTTTGAAATATGTTTTTCAATTTCTCCACAGGTAGAGCCACCTGTGATTTCTCCAGCCCAGTTCATATTTGACCTATTCATTAAGCTTGCCACTCACCTGTCACTCATGTAGTTGTTCCCTTCCTTTTCCATCAGCTACTACAGCAGGATTTTTTGTTGTTGTTTGTTTTTTGTGTGTGTTTTACTTACCTCTCTTACAGGAGTTATAATTACGTGTGTATGTGTTTGTCTCTCCAAATACAAAATGTGACTTTCAAAAGCAGGAATTTCCTCACTCATTGTATTAGTTTCTGAAATCTTCCATAACAAACACAAACTTGGTGGTTTATAATAAGAGAAATTTATTCTTTCACCATTCTGGAGGCCAGAAGTCTGAAGTCAAGGTATCCTCAAGACTGCATTCTGTTTGGAGGTTCTAGGGGAGATCTTTCCTTGCCTCTTCTAGTATCTCATGGTTACAGGTGTTCATTAATTTTTGCTGCATAACTCTAATCTTTGCCACTGTCTTCACAGGTCTTCAGCTCTTGTGTGTGTCTTGAATCTCCCTCTTTCTTTTTCTTATAAGTAAGCTTGTCATTGACTTCAGAGTCCACCTGAATAACACAGAATGATTTCATTTTGACATCCTCAACTTAATTATATCTTCAAAGATCTTTCTTTCCAAATAAGGTCACATTCACAGGTTCCAGGTGGACATCTTTTGTGGTGAGGGCACCATTCAACTCAATACATTCATATTTGTATCCCATGTGACACATGCAATGCATGGTGTGGAATAGATAGACATTGCACCAATATTTGAATGACTGTGCAAAAATTAACTGAATGTGAAAATAGTTTACCTTTCAGAAACAGATTTAGCTCAATACCAAGTGATTTGGCTTTCTGTTATTTATTTTTTTCTTCTGCACTCACCCCCTAACCTCTTTCTTGTTGCTCAAAGAAAAACTGGATTTAGTGCCTCAAAGTTAGAGCATGACTGACTTTCTTCTTCTGCCTCTGGAGGGGGATGTGCTATTGAAATGCCAGCATTAAAATGACCTCTTTTAAAAGTTGATTGGTCAATCAACTGGTCAACTAATCAAATTCCTCCCAGAGAATGGTCTTGTTAAATGTGTTCACAGGAAAGAGGACCTTAAGTAAATTCTCATTTGTTTTTAGTTGTCTTTGCAGAAAGGTATTTGTTGTGCAAGGAGGACATTTTCCAATTATTTCATTATGTCCCTTCAGTCCACATTAAGCAGGACAGCCATTTTGACTTCATGTTAACTGAACTGAAGATGATGAGCCATCTTTCAGTGGTCCCTAGTAGGCTCATTTGAGAAATGTGATTCCTTTTTCAGTTGTAGAATACAGGGTAAAGGCATTTTAAGTGAATCATCAGTTCAGCTATTTTCGCATATGGTTTTTTTTTTTTCCAATACTGATGCTTTTGGTCACTTTTTGCATTTTTAATTCCAACATTTATTTGAGTATTTCTCCTTCTTTCTAAATTTTTATCATTTTAACACCTTAAGTGCCTGCGTACAGCACTTGGTCATCACCACCTGTAGCCGTTTGGCAGTTTAATGTAGTTATGAATTCCAAAAATCTACATTTGATTATGCTTGTAAACTGGTATGCTAATCTGGGCAGGATTAAGTTATGATTAGGGCATTAACTGGGCCACATCAGTAGGGTGTTGAGCCCCACCCCTTGTAGGGTGGGGGAATCAAATATAAAAGGCAAGGCAAAGACAGAGGGAGTAGTTTTTGATGTTGGGGTTTTGATGTTGGAGGGAAGGCCCGATTGGAAGAGAAGTGAGCTGTTCACCTGATAGTCTACAGCTGACCTTTTGGAGGAAAGAGCGGAGCTAAACCTGGAAAGAAATGCAGCCCCGGGAAAAGAGGAACCCAAAAATCCTGAACCCTAGCAAACATCGGCAGCTGTCTTGCTGCAAAACGTGGCAATGGACTTTGGCGAGGGAGGAAAATGCTTTAAGGCCTGGTAACTGTGGATTTCTACCCCAAATAAATACCCTTTATAAAGATCAACCCATTTCTGGTATTTCACATTAGCACTCCTTTGGCTGACTAAGACAGAATTTGGTACTGAGGAGAGGGGAAGTGCTTTTGCAATTACCAAAATGTTGGAATGGTTTTATAAGTGGGTAAGGGGTATTTTTTGGAGGAATTGTGAAATGCTTGATGGAAAAGGTCTAGATTGCTTTGAAGAAACTGTTGATAGCAATATGGATGCTAAAGAGACTTTTTATGATGCCTTAGAAGTAAATGATGAAACTATTATTGGAAACTGGAGGAAAGGCGATCCATGTTTTAAAGTTACAAAGAACTTACCAAGTTTAACTCCTGGTGTTATATGGAAGACAGAATTTGAAAATGGTGAACTGGAGCACTTAGCTGAAGAATTTTCCAAGGTAAATTTGGAGAATGTGGCTTGACTTCTCCTTGCAGCTTTTAGCAAAATACTAAATGAGTGAAATACACAAAGGACTGAAATTTTGGGCACAAAGAAAACAGAAACTGATTCTGGAACTTCCAAGTTTCTGGAAATCAAATTCCCAGATGAAAATGCCCCATTTGAAGACTTTACTAAACCTGGAACTTGTAAATCAGAATTGAAGATGCAGTTATCTAGGAAAGACTTGTGGAAAGTCTTACTGTCTGATGACTTGGACCCCTGCTTCCTGCATGCTAAACCAACAAAGTTTTTGAGAGAGCTGTATGAACAAAACCACTGTCAGCTTGAACAAAAGAGGAAATGGAAAGAAAAGATTGAAGGAGAAACAGCTTTAAGAAGAAACCCATGGAAGCTGAGATCTGGAATTAAGACATCTCCTTGGGCCAAGAGAAGAGCCCCACCCATGTGTACAGAGAGGATGAGTTTTCCCCAGCAGTTGAAGAGGGTGGATATTCCCACCCAATGTTCTGGGACAGTTTTGCTGCCCCAAGGTACAGGGAGGGTGGAACACATTCCTCAAAGATAGAGCAGTTAAGGTCAGTACCCCATAGGACTGAGAGGGGTGTTTCTATGCCCCATGGATTAGAGAAGGCCAGGTGGTCAACCCATTGCTCTGAGAGGGTTTAACCTGTATGCCAAAGGTTAGGCAAGGCCAGGTGGTCAACTCGTTGCTCTGAGAGGGTTGAACCTTTATACCAAAGGTTAGGGGGAAAGTTGTCTTCACCTCACTGTACTAGGGAGGCTAAGACTCTAACCCAAAGATTGGGTAAGGTGTGTCAATCACCCCAACACTCTTGGAGGGTGAGGTCCAGAGCCTGATCTACACCCAGATGCTTAATGAGGGTGGAACCAAGAAAGTGGCCATTGGGCAATCCTGTGGAAAGTTTGGGTCCCCATGTGGCCCCAAGGGGAAGAAACCATCATCTTAAGAATGAGGTGGAGCCGGTGGCCACTGGACATTTTTGGGGCAGGGTGAGGAGGGGCAGTTGAAATGCTCGG
>JAQZBX010022045.1:0-31838 GCA_029593785.1 Cabassous unicinctus | reverse complement strand
GTTTTCTGTATACAAGTTTCTTAATTTTTTTTGAAATATATTCTTATATATTTTATTCTTTTAGTAAATTGATTTTTCTCTCTTTTTTCAGACTGTTCCTTTCTGGTTTATAGAAAGAACACTAATTTTTAAAATTGATCTTGTACTCCACCACTTTGCTGAATTAATTTATTAGTCTAATGTCATTCTTGTAGATTTTTTGGGATTTTCTGTATATAGGATCATGTGATCTGTGAAATAGGGTTAATTTTGCTTCTTCCTTTTCCACTTGGATAAGTTTTCTTTCTTTTTTCTTTTTTGCCTAATTGTCCTGGGTAACACTTCTAGTACAATGTTGAATAACAATGTGATAGTGAGCATCCTTGTCTTGTTCCTGATCTTTGGGGGGAAATCTTTCAGCCTTTCACCATTGTGTATGATGTTAGCTGTGGGCTTTTATTATACACCCTTTTAGATGTTCAGAAAGTTGCTTTCTATTTCTAGTTTATTGAGTGTTTCATTCAGGATTTTGTCAAATGCCTTTTTTAAAAAAATGTCAATTGAGATAATCCTGTGGTTTTTGTTTTCTCCTTCTATTATTGTGGTATATTACACTGATTGATTTTCTTATGTTGAAACACCTTTGCATTCCTGGGAAAATTCCATTATATGGTGTATAAACCATTGAATCTGCTGTTGGATTCAGTTTGCTAGTATTTCAGTGAGGATTTTTGCATATATATTCATAAGGGTATTGGTCTGTGAATTTATATTCTTGTGATATCTTTATGTGGCTTTGGTATTCAGGTAATGCTGGCCCCATACAATGAATAAGGAAGTGTTCCCTCCTATAAAATTTTTGGAAGTGTTGAGAAGAATTGGTGTCAATTCTTTGAATGTTTTGTGAAGTTTACCAGTCCTGGGCAAGTTCTTAGTCATTGAACCTATGGACTGTGCTGGCTCAGTCCCACAGGCAACCCTACCCCAGAGTGAGGGGAGAAAGAGAGAGGGAAAAAAAAGAGAGAGAGAGAGAACGAGAGAGAGAGGAAGGGAGCCCATTAAGGATACTATATTTTTTTATTACTTAATCTAGGAAGTGACATATCATCACTTTTGTTGTGTACTATTTTTTCCACAGATACCACCCTCTAGCCATACAAGGGAAAATGTTCTCCTCTAAGGCTTCCTATTGACCCCTACACCTTACTCAAACACTCAACCCCCTCCCACTGACTATCATTTTCCCACCTAGAAATGTATTGTATAAATTCAAATCCCTCCTTTCCAGGGGTGGGCTGAAATCTATTCTTCACACCCCCTCTGTTGGGAGAGCTTCCCAATAAACTTTCTGCCTCTAATCATTAGTCTCCATGTCCCGGTGACCACTCCCTTTTCTCTAACATTTGGTGCTGAAACCTGGGACTGGGGTCATTTTGAGACTGATTGATTGGTGAGGAATTTCCCTCTGCCATGGCCGAATGCCCATCCAACACCGGATATCGAATCTCAACTGGGTGAGTTAAGGTTTTCTTTGCTGGAGGATCCTCCTCTATCTTTTTCTCTCTCCTTTTTCCATTGTCCAGGACAACCCATCGAAAAATTATAGCACTAGGTCAGTGATCTCTGTCTCCAAGGGCCACGGTGGGTGGAAGGCCTGCATCCTCACGGGAGGAAACCCCTTTGCTCCAGAGACATCTGGCTCCAAGCACGGTTTTCTGTTTCCTTGGTGATTTCTGACTGATTCAGGGATGCAGGTCTCACTCAGAACCTCCCCTGTTCTAGAGATCCTTAGTCTCACCCAAGCCACCTAAAATGGGGAATTCAATTTCACACCTCCCCCAAACCACACCTTTGGGTTGTCTCCTTCATGACCTTAAAACTCTGTATGAAGAAGGAGATGTCAGACCTAAAAAGTTCATTTTCTATTCAACTTCTGTGTGACTGCAGTACAAATTAGACAATGAACATCACTGGCTAGAACACAGCACTTTTGATTTCCAAGTTCTCTGAGACCTAAAGAACTTTATCCAGTGCAACAGCAGATGGTCAGAGATACCTTACATTCTGGCATTCCTTTTCCTCCTTCCCTCCCTCTGCCAATCCTGCTCTTCCTACCAAATTCTTCTTTTACACGAGAAACCTCCTCAGAATCCTCCTTCCTCATCACTTCCACCCCCCAAAATTTCTGAACAGTTCAACTCTGATCCCTCAGATCATGCCCCCTTGAACCTCTTCCATATTATCCTCTGGTTTTAGCTCCAAACTCACTCTCCACCTATTCTTCTTCCCCTCCTTTGTCACTGCTGCCTTCTGCCTTCCTCTTCTCCCCTCCTCATACTCACTCACATGATCCCTCCCCCTCCTTCTATACCACAACCCTCAATCTCCACAAGGATGCAGGCTTCTAACTCTACACAGACACCAGCTCCTCTCTTACCCCTCCTGGAAGTACCAGGAGCTGAAGGAATAGTTAGAGTCTGTATTCCTTTCTCACTCTCACATAGAGGACCAGATAGGCTCTTTCTCTGAAAACCTGTTCATCATTCTTTCCACATGTCTATCCCCAGAAGAAAAAGGACATATTTGGCTTGCAGTCCAAACCCTTGCAAATACCCTAAACCAACAAAATGCTGCCAGCAGCCCTGTCAGAGCCATGGCCATCGCCCTGAAAAAACCTAGGTATAAATCCTTCACTCTCCAGAGTTCCCAACAGACACTCCACTCCAGGCAAGTACAGAAAACCACCAAGTCCATGCTTCAAATGCAAAATGCCTGCACACTGGGCCAACCAGTGCCCAAACCCAAAACCTCTTCTGAGGCCATGCTGACTGTGCAAGCAAGGAATCCACTGGACATCTGACTGTCCCCAAGCCTCTCAAGACAAAAGAACATCAGTTACCCAGTCAGACCCAACCCCTGGCTTCAACCTCCCAGACCTTCTAGGACTGACAACAGACAATTAAAGGTACCCAGGAACCACACAGATGCCCACACCCATCTGCAAAGCTGAACCTCAGGAAATTCTGATGGTGACAGGTAAGCCAATTTCATTTCTTATTAACACAAAAACCACTTATTCTGTCCTTCCCAAAGTCCCTAAACCCTTAACTCACTCCTCAATCTCAGTAGTGAAGGCCAATAGAAGAATTTCATAATCCATCTTTACTGTACCCACTAAGAAACCACATGTTCACCCACTCTCTCCCTCCTCTGCTCCCCTTTTTTCTGCCAAACTCTGTCAATCTGAAAATCTAAAATACTAACATTTCTATCATTGTTGCCCATCACAAACCAGTCACAGTTCAACTCAAAAATCCTACCCACATCCCATTCAAACCCCAATATCATGGCCCTCTTGATTCCCTGCACAGTACCAAACCCACAAGTCCTCACCTCTTACAAGTAAACTTTTAGTTTAATCCTGAATTTTAACTCTAAGTGTATTCCTAAAAAGTAATAATCCAAAATATATGTGTTAAATATCTGTCTATCTAAACTGCTAAATTAAAACTTAACTGCACTTATACTGCTCAAATATTCCTAACCGGATGCTGATTACTAATAAAAATATTTCCAAGAACAAGCTTGCATAATACAAACAACAGTGATTCCAGAAAAATCTTAAAAGCAGTAAAATCAGAAATTTAAAATAATAAAAATCTTAAAAACAGCCATACCAAAAGAGTAAGAATTATAAGTAAAATTGGTGAGCTTTATGTTTCTGTTAGCGTTTCTAATGAAATCACTAATCTGACAAGTTTGTTTAATTTTGATGGTAATCGTATGTTATAAGAAGCTTGCTTTGAAACAGTTTCCAAAGTTGTTTTGGTAACTTAAATGTGGAAGGTATATAGAATGTGTTATTTTCTGTGTATTAAGGAAAAAGAAAGTAATTTTGTCCTAAGATAAAAGGACTGGTTATTAAGAAAGAATAAAATGTGGGACAAAACATGAATGAATACAGAAAGTGCAGAAGGTGTGCAAAAAAGGAAATTTATGATTAAATTTGAGGAAGATTTATTGGGTCTATCTATAAAGTTTTAAAAGCTATAGTATCAAATAGTCTACCGATGCAAAGTTAAAATTTTGCTCTTTCTCTGTTAAAGTAACAAAGTTTCTTAATTCATTGATCTGTTTTAGCAAAAGTTTACAGAGTTTTTCTCCTGACTAATGAGTGTACAAAAAAGTCTCTTTTATCAAAATAGCTTCTTGTACTTTAACTTTATCTTTTCCTTGGCTGTTGAATAAAAACAAATCTTATTGCTTTTAAAGGAATATAATTTTCAAATCTAACAATCTTTAACATTTTACTTTCTCAAAGTAAAATCCTGAAAAGTATCTTTTACTTCAAATTATTTCAAAAGATTTGTTCATTCACCTTAAAAATGTGAAGTAATAAAAGAGTTGAGTTCATTTAATATGTTATAATTTGAATAAAAAGTGTTTAGAAAGTGCTTTAAAGTTAAAAAGGATTCTTTAACACTCTTAATCAAAGTTGTATAAATAAAAAGTCCATGTAAATACTTAAAGAGTGTATAAAATTTCTGAAAATTTAACAGTTTCAACATAATATTAGATAAAAATATAATTTTGTTAATAATGGTTTTAATTATTAAAAAATGTTATGTATCACAAAAACAGCCTCTCTACCTGAAAATCAAAAAGCAAATGCTTTAACTCATATGCAATTTCAGTGATTCACACTGAAAATTGCCACAAGACAGATGTTTTAACTCATACTTGTCTAATTCACACTGAAAGCTGCCACGAGGTGACATATAACAGTAAGCTATCATAAATTAAAGTAACACCACTGCTGTATGCAGCAACCCTAAATATTGTTAGTTCATTGCAAAAATTAATATCTAGTTATGTCACTATCACTTTGTTTTAAAACTGGCTAAAGCTTTCTCTAGTATCTCCTTAGGCAAATCAAGCCAGCCTGCATTCACCTCATGTGAAAAAGCCAACAGCAGATTTTGCAGTGCTTTCCCAATGTTGTGTGCATAACCCAATCATCTATCCTGGTCTGGTAACAAAAAATATCTGACTTTGTGAAAAACCTGTAGGTATAACCCTATTTCTTTATATTAATAATATTATGCTAACCAATAGTTCTTTTACAGAATTAAAAGAAATATCAGAACCAATAGCATCTTATCTTAAAAACCCAAAATAGTCAAACAAATGGGACAAGCTATTAAGTCCAAGCTGCTCTGTCAAATTCTTAAATGTTATTTAGTTGGATAAAACAAACACTATTACCTTCTGCTGTAACTGATAAAACACAATGTTTTCTCACATTAATAGTTTGTAATATTGTTGCATTACTAAAAACCCTTCATCCCTCATTTGGCTTGAATATTAAAACAATTGTATTTGTTAAACAGGAAAAGTCATTCATGGGAATAAGAGAACCTCCAGTAGGCTGCAAAAGCTTAAGCAGTAAGGGGGTAAACTCTAATTTACCTTGGAAATTAAATGTAGCCAGCATCAACATTAGCTTTAAGTAAAGTTTGTGGTAAAGGCAACATTCTAAACAAATAACCTTTGGGTTATAATCACAATTGTCAAAGGGGCCAAATTACAATATAACCCATTAATAAAAACAATAACAGTGCACAGCAAACCAAGCCCTGCTGGAAGTAAAAGGCTTAAATCATTAGGGTCCAGTCACTCTGAAAACTGCCACTTCTATCCAAAGGTGGATTGTAGATACAAAAAACAAGACAAGAACAATGAACTGTCATGAAACACCCTCTGCGGAGAAGAAATATGTGGGAAAACATCTGAAATGCCTGCCAACAGCAACAAGTAACTGTCTATCATATCCCTGCCCACTCCTTTAACACCCCTCCTGAGACCTTTAAAGCAAATACCCTTGGGAAGATTCAGAGTGATACCATTGAAACCTGAAAAGCAGCAGAGTGGCTCCACAAGAAAAACGGACATCATAACTATTGAACACTGTAGCAGCACTACTAGCTGCCTCTTGCTCTCCAACAGCTCATGGACATCACCCATAAATATTCCTCATCCTCACTCTAACAACTGAACTTCAGTTCCCTCCCTCTCTCAAAAGGAACAAGGTATGCTTTCACTACTATAAACACTGCAACAAAACTCTTGAAACCAGCCAATTACTATTTGCTGCCTAAAAATGTAAGTACACTATATAAAATGCCAGCCACCCTACAGCCCCAAAATGAAAAGTAATAAAAATTTGTTGTTGCCTATGCCTCAAACTATACAAACTGGGAAAAATAAAGTCATTTTAGCCATACTATGCAGCCTTACTGAATGGGAATCTTAAGTCCATTAAAAACAAAAATCATCCAAACATTGTTATGAAACTACAGTTAAAAATCTGAAGTCTCCTATTCCCACTAAAACTTTATGTATGTTTATGTAAAATCTTCTTATACCTAAACTAATTTTTAATGTCACTCAAACCTCACAGCATATGGCCCATCAAATAAGTTATATTAATAATCTAGCTACTGACCCTATGTCTCATTGGTTTTCCTCATTATCTTAGCCCTGAATCTCATAGTTAATTCCCATCTTCACCCCACTAATAACCCTCCTTCTTTTAATTTCAGCAGAACCATACATTCTCCAACGTATAACACAGTTCATTCAAACAGTCCAGAACACCACCCAGAATCACGTGAAAAACCTCCTCCTAATATTTGAAATTCAATACCAGCCATTAACCCCAAAAACACCACTGCAATAATTCAATGAAACCCTGCTCCAAGCCTCAACAGCAGGAAGGAGCCTGAGATAATAACTATGGGAATCCATCATGGCTACCCTCATTCCTCTCATTTTTCTTCATGCTTAATATCAATCCTCTTACCTGTTGTAACGCCATTACTGTTGTTACTGCTGCTGCTTCTTTTTGGCCCTTGTCTCTTACAGCTCCTCTCCCAATTCATACACTGAATCGTACAATCAATGACTCACAAATACATGGATGGCATCTTCTTGGTACGTGACAATCAATATCAACTCCTGTGGAACCTGAAACCACAGCCCACTGGACAGGACTGAAAGAAACTTTTCTCCACCCCTTGACAGCAGGAAGTAGCCAGATTGAGTCAATGCCCCGAATCCCCACACCATCTCATCCTGCCCAGTACCGTATAATACAATACCTAGGTCCCCCAACACATACATATATAACCAAAGAGTTAGGAATGTTAGAGGTTTCCCCTCACTAAGTTTGCAATAATTAACAAGCTGTGACTCAATTCCCCCTGACATGCATTAAGGAAGGACAAGACCCCCCTTAAGCCTATGTGTCTGAAAGCAGGGCACTTCCCCAAAGGTAGAACAAAGAAACCACATGGAAATGGGAATAAAGTGAGATACAGACTTTCACTCCCTCCAGATCAAAGCACCACTGCTCCTCCAGCATTCCAAGAAAATGTAACTCCCTAACCCACTACCCTCTAGCCATAAAAGGGAAAATTTTCTCTTCTAAGGCTTCCTATTGGCTCCTACACCTTACTCAAACCCTCAACACACTCTCACCAACTATCATTTCCCATCTAGAAATGTATAAATTCAAATCCCTCCTTTCCAGGGGTGGGATGAAGTCTATTCTTCAGTCCTGCTCTGTTGGGAGAGCATCCCAATAAATGTTGGGCCTGCAATCATCAGTCTCCATGTCCCAGTGACCACCACCTTTTCTCTAACATATTACCTAATTTGGGAAGTTACTTATCATCACTTTTGTTGTGTAATATTTTTTCCACAGATCAACCCTGTACAGTGTGGCAGGGGATTACACAATTGTGTAACAGTAAAGAGGTGATCATAGCTTGTTACAGTCCCTTTCTTTTGATCCAGTGCCAGATGCTTTCTCATCTTACCTCAAGGCAACAACAGCCACTATTATTCTAATGGGGTCTTCTAATAACTTGGTTTCCCAAAAGCTATTGATTCACTAATCTATAATTTTTGCTGCTTGCTGAAAAGTCATGGCAATATTTCTCTGAGGGTCACTTCATTTTAGAAGATATTGTTGTTTCTCTTTTGCATATTATTATACATTGGTGAAACACTTAGACCCTGCTTGTCTTTTTGTGATGAGAGGAAAGTTAAATGCATGGGTTTCAGACTTGTTTTTTGAGAATAGTAGATGTCCACATACAGAAAAATACTGTGTAATGTAATTTTTATATTTTAAGCTTGGAAATTTCCTAAATAGAATATTAAGCATTCATTAGTAAATTTAAGGATATCTGATCTCTTTGCTCCTTTTGTCAAATGAAGAATTGTAGGCTTATTTGATATGATAGCTGCTGTGCAGCAGCATTTAAGACTTTGGAAAGTACTTGTGCCTGTAATTCACAGAAATTGAAGATCAGAATAATGATTAATCACAGAATGCTTCAGAGTCATAATTTGTAATTACCAAGCTAAGGCTAAGAATTTGTATCTTTGAGTTTATTTGTCCACCTCTCAAATGTGCAAATAGGTCACTCCCTGATTGAACTCCAAACTGCTATTTCTGTGACAACCATGTCATGTAGAGTTTGGGACATTGGCATTGTCTGAAGGGAGGTCAACTTTTTAATCATCATTGTATTTAGAATTCAAGAAAGTTGTATTTCAGGCATTACTTTTAAATTAAATACTCCTTTTGAACTTGTTAATTTTGTGTCCTAATGCTATTAGATTTTTGGTGAATTATCTATTTCTAATTTGCTGTACTCTAACAAGTCTTTAGGTTGGTATCTTTGGAATTTTCACACATTGATTATTTCTTAAATTTTTTGTGTGTTCTTTTACCAATTCTCCTTTCTTTGTAATTGAATGAATACTTGCTAGTATGTAAAGTATGGCATCAAAAGGATTGAAGGGCTGAATTTGATTTTCTTGTCTGTTAAGACTAATTTTCCCATTTTTTTCTCCAGGAAGTAAAGGATATGTGCATATATTCTACATCTCCATCCCTGTCTTTGTCTTTGTCTTTGCCTCTGTTTCCATCCCTGTCTTTTTTCTTCTATTCTGTTTATACTCCAGGTATTCACATTTTCTACATTATCCTAAGTGCTTTATGGTTACTCAAGGTTGATGCTCTTAGCTATTATTTGGACCTTTGGACACACAAATGGACTTAGTTGACAAAATGTGTCAATACTTTTAAGATGTACAACCAATTTTTAGAATGTTTCCAATATCTTCCATTGAAAAAGTAGAAAATACATATTCCTTTTCATTACTTATTCCCCTGGGTCATATCATTAAGTAAACATATAAAGTATGAAAATAAAATGGAAAATCTTTATTTTACTTAAGAAAATTATACACCTCTTTTCTCCCTCTGATGTTCCAATGAGACATTTCGATGATCTCAGCCTGAGAATCCCAGAACTCTAAAGACTTAGTCATTGTATTCTACAGAAACTAATTAGTCACCTCTCTAAAAAAGCAGTGTTTTATATAACTTCTTCTCCTATGGAGGGTGAGTGGTGTGAGGTGGTTAATGCTTATGCACAGGAGAAAATCTACTTTGGGTTACTTTCCTGATCCCTCCACTATGCTATCGTCTGAGGACTTTTGATAGTTTAGGTAGGTAGTGATGGTGGGCTACTCTTACCACAACTCTTACCATGGTTTCCATGCCTCCAGAGAGGCAGGATGTAATAGCAAGATGAGAAGAAGCAGAAATTTCATAGAAAGGGAGAATTTTAACAATTATTTAGAGAAAAACATATGAAAGAATATGTTGTTCATTTTTAATGAGAATCTAGACTTAAGAATCAAGGTATGGGAAGAAGAATTATGACACTAACCTTACAATTACTGTTCCTGATATTAAGTTCTCTGATGTTTTTTCTTCCTATTTTCTCCATGGTTAAATGTTGTGCAGGAGCATTTAAGACTTTGAAGGCAACACTTATTTTATAAAATTTTCAGTTATTTTACTTTTGTGTTCACCTGCCTTATCAGCCATCATCTAATTTGGTGAAACAATTTCAATGTGACCTTTAGGCACCAAAGATCTCTGTCTCTTTTGTGATTCACCATTCTGCTCATATGGCAAAAGCAAACGAACAAACAAAACCCAAAAAGTCCACTACATTAAAATTCCAAGTATTGAAGCATTTCTGAATGGTTTTGCAATTATACTTCTTGTAGCTTTTCTCCAAGTCCATAGTATTCTTCTTCTAAAAGTTTATCACAGTTGCTTGGAAACCTATTTATTGCAACTGTTAATAACAGTTTTTGTGTGTGCAAAAATCCTTGTCTACATTGTCTACACTTTCTCACCATTCATTACTTACTATATTTTTGTTTTTTTCTCTACTATTTCATTTCAATTGCTCTCTTTTTGAGTGTCACAGCACTGAAACCATGTCTTTTTTAAAATATTTCCTTTTTGGATCCTCTGTAACATATGAAAGTTACCATCACTCCTTAATTTTTGCCATTGCTTTCTTCTTTGTCTCCTGTTGCAGTATATGGAAGGGAAGCTGAATTTTTTAAAGACAGGTAATATATAAAAATAATAATAGTAGGGATATAAAAATGATGATGGCAAATACTATATATTTGCTCCAACTGTGTATTTTTTACTTAACTTTTAAAAATCTCTTTACATGTTCTTCTTTACAAAGACTTTCTTCCTCATGACTTCAAACTTTAAATGATTCCCATTTTTTTTTCTCCAGGCCTGAGTTTTCTTACTTATCATTTTTAGGACTTTTTAATGAATAATGACACCCTGAATTTGCTAAATCTTTTCTGGCACTAAAAACTTTGATGTATTTTGGTTCTTTCCCATTCTCCTCGTACCACCCCCTACAAATTGTAGTAATGACCTGTGTGTTTAAATTTTGGTCTTCTACTAGTAGCTGTGAGATCATGGGTAAATCAAGTTAAGTATAGGTTAAATGTTTTTATGTGTATAATGTACTATGCTTTTGAGTTTAATGATATGAGTTATTATTTTAGATCATAAAAAAAAAACATAGTCGCATGATGTGTAAACTGTACTGAATTTGCATCATAAGACCTGATTTTTGGTTCCACACTAACCAGCTCTTATGTTTTGGAGTAAGTTGTCAAATTCTCTGAGCTTGGAATTCCCCATCAATAAATGAAAATTATTCTACAATCTGAAATATTCTCACTCTTTGTCCCCAAACATATGATTATGGAGATCAAATATATTAAAGCATTTGGTATATATTGTGCCAGTTATAAAATTCCATTATTACCTATTTCTGAAATCTTTAAAATCTTGTGAAAGTATATCTATATTTCCTTCTTGGCCTTTAAGAACAGTATGAGAGCTCACTACTAATCATTTCATGGAGCCTAGAGAATAGAAGCTGCCTCTCCCTTCAACTCTTACTCAATTTTTTTTCTTAAAAAACTTTTTTGTTATTTAAACCAAGGGCCTATATAAAATTCATGAGGTTTTTTAATTCCTCATCTGGGAATATTTAGCAGGATTATTAGGTATTCTTTTGTTGGAAGTGGTTGGAAAATGTGTTACCACTCAGTTTGAATTTGGAAAATTCCTTTGGCTAGACTTAATGAAAAAAGATATTTGTTTACAATAAAAGGAACTGTGGAAAACAATAGGCCTGAAGAAATTTGTCTCAGAGTAGTGCTATTAATCCAACAATCAAGAAATCTTTACAATTTATTTCATTCTGTATACTAGGAAACACAAATGATAGCAGAAATTGTTATTATCCTCCTCAAACTTGCAATATATTTGTAGACAGTGAATGTATTAAAAATGAAAGCATTGAAAAAAAAGTGATTAGTAGCAAAGGATTTTTTCTAATAAAGGAAGCACTTTATTCTATCTTCTCAGAATATCTTCTACTTTCCTCTCAATTTAACAAGTTCCTACTAATTTTTCAAAGCTTACTCCAAACCCCTATGCCTTTTAAAGCTTTGTCTGAATTTCCCAGCAGAAACTTGCCTGTCCTTACTTGACAACAGCAATCTGGAACTTCTATGGTGCAAAATATTGTGGTTTATTTGTTATGTGGGGATTTATTATTTTTCCAATTAAATTTTAAGTTTCCTAACTTTAGGAGTGAGAGCGAGAGAGAAAAGAACATCATGACCTAGAACACTAGGGAAATTTTCAAGGAGGAAATGGGGATTTTGTTAACTTTTAAAGATTTCTAATGCCTGGAAATGTTCAATGAAACATTTTCCAATGAATATCTACTAGCCATATGCTAGTATAATTGAGGAAATAGACTTTTTTATTTCATCTAATAACACATGTGACTAGAGGTTACTGTATTGGACTGAAAGTTTTAGAGTTTGGATTATCTTTTCTTTATTATTTTTCTAATATGTAGAATCCAAAGCCATAGATTTTCTTCTTAAGTGGATCAAAAAAAAAACTAATTTCTCTGTCTATAAGTAGTTGTGTGTCCCTCACTGCATCTCTACTTTCTCTTTGTAAATGAGAAATTTGGACTAGAAAACTTCTAGTGTGTGCTCGTGTGTTAGGAGTTTTATGACAAAATTATTGATCATGTAAAACTGAAGTTCAGGGGGAATCTGCCAGGCCCTGGCAAAAGAATGCTGTTTCTATGCCAAGACCTCAGGGATAATTAGGGGCTAGGTAACCCTGCTAAAAGAATGAGCAAAAAACCACTTAAACCTTGTATACCAGACATCTGCCAATGGGAAATGCTTCCCATATCTCCTTTCCTGGATTTTGCCATTCATGCCAGTAATAGCCTCAGTCTTCTTCCTCTTAACTTTTAGACATGCATTCTATGATACATAAAACAATACATCACTTCCCACTTAAACACCTTAAAACACCAAGAAATGTCTCAGGTTAAATATCAGCCCTTGGGGACTATAGAAAAACCCCCACATTAGCAGATGATGCCCCATAAGGAATTATAAGGGCGTCAAAGGGGGGAATGATAAAAGAAGTGCTGCAGCCCTACCCTCCCTCAGCAGAAACCCACAACTTTAGGAAGATAAGCACACTTTATCAATTTCTCTCTTCCTCCCTTTCTTCCTGGAATCCACATCTTTAGGAAAATAAGCACTCCCTGCCCACCACTTTCAACTGGAATTTACAACTCTGAATAGATAATGACTCTTTTTCTCCCTAACAGCCCTCTGTTTTAGGAAGATAAGCTAAACTTGCACCTTTTGCTTTTGTAACCCCCACTTGCCCACTTGCTTAGGAATTTGCCCCCATAAAGTCCCTATATAAACTTATGAAATCCAAGACTCAGGGTTTGGATTTTTTGGAGACTTGACTCTCTTCTGGGCCCTCAAATAATAAAACTTTGTTCCTTTGCCTCTCTGAGTACACGCTTGGGTTTCTCATTGTCTAAGTTTCATCTGCTGCAACAACACAAAGAAGGAAAAGGTACCCAAATAGGAATGGAAGTAGTAACACTTTCACTATTCGCTGATGACATGATTGTATATCTAGAAAATCCTGAAAAAAAATGCACAACAAAGCCACTGGAATTAATAGATGAGTTCAGCAAAGTGGCATGGTACAAGATTAATATGGAAAAACCAATAGCACTTCTGTATAATACTGAAGTGCAAACTGAGGTGGAAATCTAAGAAAAAATTCCATTTATAGTAGCTACTAAAACAATCAAATATAAAGGAATTAACTTAACCAAGGACATAAAAGTCTTGTATTCAGAAAACCACAAAACATTGCTAAAAAGAAACTGAAGAAGACTTAAATAAATGGAAGGGCATTCCATGTTCTTGGTTTAGAAAACTAAATATCTTTTTATGTCAATTTTACCCAAACTGATTCACAGATTCAATGCAATCCTATTAAAAATCCCAAGAGCTTTTTTTTTTGCAGAAATGGAAAGTTAATAACCAAATTTACTTGGAAGTTTAAGTGGCCCCAAAGAACCAAAATTGTACTTTCTCAGGAACAAAGAATGATGGAAGACTCTCACTCACTGTCTTTCAATTATATTATTAGCCACAGTGGTAAACAAACAAACAAAAAAAAGCATGGTACTGGCATAAGGACAAATGGATTGCCCAAGGGAACCAAATCAACAACTCAGAAATTACCCCCATATCTACAGGCATAAGATTTTTGACAAGTCTGTTATCACAACCCAGCTGGGCTAAAATAGTTTTTTGAACAAATGGTGCTGGGAGAAATGTGTATCCATACTCAAAAGAAAGAAAAAGACCCCTATGTCACACTTTCTACAAAAATAAACTCAAAATGTGTCACAGACCTAAATATAAAAACAAATACCATAAACATTCTACAGGAAAATGTAGGAATACATCTTCAAGATCTTGTGGGAGGCAGTAGTTGTTAAAACTTACACCCAAAGCAGGAACAGCAATGGAAAAAATATATAAATGGGATCTCCTCAAAATTTAACACTTTTGTGCCTCAAAGGACTTTGTCAAAATGGTGAAAAGGCCGCTGACTCAATGGTAGAAAATATTTGGCAATCACATATCTGATAAGTGTTTAATATCCATGATATATAAGTAAATCATACAACTCAAGAATAAAAAGACAAACTATCCAATTAAAAAATGTACCAAAGACTACTGTAAAAAGAAGAAATACAAATGGTGAAGAAATACATGAGAAAATGTTCAACATCACTAGCAATTAGGGAAATTCAACTCAAAACTACAATGAGATATTATATCAAGTATTAGAATGGCTACTATTAAAATGTGAGATAATTGTAAAAATTGGAAAGGATGTGTAGAGATAGGTACGCTTATTCATTGTTGGTGGGAATTTAAAATGGGACAACCACAGTTGAAGACTCTTTGGCAGTTCCTAAGGAAGTTGAATATAGACTTGCCATGGCACCCAGCAATACTATTGCTAAGTATATAGGGAGAAGTACTGAGAGTAGTAACATGAAAAGACATCTGCACACCAATGTTCATAACAGCATTATTCATGATATCCAAAAACTGGAAACAATCCATGTGCCATCAGCTGATGAATGGGTAAACAATTTGTGGTGTATACACATGATGGAATATTATGTAGTAGTAAAAAGAAATGAAGTCGTGAAGCATATGACTACATGGATGAACGTTGAGGACATTATGTTGAGTGAAGCAAGCCAATACAAAGAAACAAATAGTCTCCTATTGCCCTATCATGAACTAAATATATTATGTGACATATAAATATATTAAGTGGCATATTAATATTTATAAAATTGCAGAAAGAATACAATTTTTCTTTGAAGCTGAACAAATGTAGGTTTACACTACCAAATATTAATATCAGAGAAAAATAAAACATAATAATAAGTGAAGGAAACCAGAGAGTATTGCATATTTTATGATTACATTTATATAAAATATAAATATAAATCAATTTATAAAGATGAAATTAGTTTAGTGGTTATGTGAGGCTGAGGAAGGAATGCTAAAGGGGTGTGGAGTCTTTGTTTTTGAAATAATAAAATTGCCCTTACATTTTTGAGATAATGAACGTACAACATTGTAATTATACTTAAAGCCATTGATTATACACTTTGGTTAGATTGTATGGTATGTGACTACATCCTAACGAAACTACTTAATAATTGAATAAATAATTATGCAAGAATAGCCAGAAATAGCAGCTATGTACAGCAGGGTAACCATAGAGAAATTGAGAGATAGGGAATTTTTTTGTTTGTTGGATTTTTTAAATTATTATTGAAGTACTGAAAATGCCTTTATAGTTATTGAAGTGGTCAATGCATAACTGTGATTATACCAAATACCATTGATTGTCTGCTTTGTATAAACTATATGTTTTATTAATATGTATCAATAAAATTGATTTGTTTAATAAAAGTCATGGACTGACAGCATGTATGAAAACATGAGCCATACATAGGCTTCCTACAGGAAACTCACCTTAGGCCTGAGTATATAAACTGGCTGAAAATCAAAGACTGTAAAATGATACTTCACACAAACAGTAACCTAAAATGAGTAGGGGTTGCTGTAACAAAAATGGATAAGACAGATTTTAAAGACCAAAAAATCATGAGATCCAGAAGGCATTTACATATTTGTAAGTGGGACAATACATCAGGAAGAAATAACAGTCATAAATATCTATGCACCTAACCAGGGTGCCTCAAAATACATGAAGCAAATTCTGGCATAACTGAAGGGTGAAATAAACATCACTACAATAATAGAGAGTTCAGTACTCCACTCACGTCACTAGCTAGAACAACTAGACAGGAGATCAATAAGGAAACAGAGAAATTGAATATGATAAAGAAGCTAAATCTAAAAGACTTATACAGAACATTGCATGCCAAATAAGGGATTTATACATTCTTCTCAAGTACTCATGGATCTTTCTCCATGATAGACTACATGTTAGGGCACAAGGCAGGACTCATTAAATATAAAATGATTGCAATTATACAAAGCACCTTGTAGACCTTAATGGAATGAACCTGGAAATCAATAATAGCCAGGAAATGCAGTAATTCACAAATGTGTGGAGGCTAAACAACACATCCCTAAACAATCAGTGGGTCAAAGAAAAAACTGTAAGTGAAATTTATAAATATATTGAGGTGAATGTAAATGAGAACAAAACTTACCAAAATTTATGGGATAAAGTGAAGGCAATGCTGAGAGAGAAATTTATAGCCCTAAATGCCTATATTAAAAAAGAAGAAAGAGCTGAAATCAAAGCTCTAACAATTGGAGAATCTCAGAAAAAACAGCAAACCACTCATGAAGCAAGTAAAAGGAAAGAAATAATAAAGATTAGAGGAGAAAGAAATGAAACTGAGAATGAAAAGTACCAATAGAGAAGTACAGAACATTGACAAAACTAAAAGCTGGTTCTTTCAGGAGATCAATAAAATTGACAAACCCTTAGATAGATTAACTAAGAAAAAAGAAATAAAATCAGAAATGAAAGGGGGAACTTACAAATGAATCCACAGAAATAAAAAGAATCATATATTGGTATTGTAGTAAACTGTATGCCAACAAACTATACAACCTAGATAAAATGGACAAACTTGTAGGAGTGCACACATAATCTAAATGAAATCCACAGGAAATACAAGAACTTACCAAAACAATCACAAGCCAAGAGATTGAATCAGGCATCAAAAACCTCACAACAAAGAAAAGTCCAGGTATAGATGGCTTCAGAGGTGAATTTTACCAAGCATTTTGAGGAGAATTAACATCAATCTTGTTTAAATTCTTCCAAATAAAATTGAAGAGCACAAAAAAACTATCCAACACATTTTATGAAGCCAATGTGACCCTAATACCAAATCTGGATAAAACACTACAAGAAAAGAAACTTACATAACAATCTCTTATGAAAATGAATGTATATTCTCAACAAAATACTTGCAAACAGAATCTAGCAGCATATCTAAAGAATTATACTCCATGAGGAAGTGGTATTTATTCTGAGTAAGAAAGGGTAGATCAACATAAGAAAATCAAATATATAATATTCCACACCAACAAATTGAAGGAAAACAAAACAAAACACATGATCATATTGATCAATTCAGAAAAGGGATTCAACAAAATCCAGCATCCTTTTATGATAAAAACTCTTTGAAAGATAGGAATACAAGGAAAATTCCATAATATGATAAAGGGCATATATGAAAAACCTACAGCCAACGTTATACTTAATCAGGAAAGTTTAAATTTTTCCCTCTAAGATTTGGCAGAAGAGAAGGATGCCCACTGTCACCATTGTTACTCAATATTGTGTTAGAACTTCTAGGCAGAGCAATTAGACAAGAAAAAACTACAAGTCATCTAAAAAGGAAAAGAGGAAGAAAAACACTCACTATTCATAGATGACATGATCCTATACTTAAAAAATTCTAAAATGTCTATTACTAAGCTACATGAGCTAAGAATTGAGTTCATCAAAGTTATAGGATACAAAAAAAAAATGTGCAAAATCAGTAATGTTTCTATACACTGTTATTGAACAGTCTGAGGAGTACATCAGGAATTAATTCCATGTACAATAACAACAAAAAGGTTTAAATACCTAGGAATCAAATTAGCCAAAGAAGTAGAGGACCTATATGCAGAAAGCTACAAAACAATGCTAAAAGAAATACAAGAAGACCCAAACAAATGGAAAGATATTTTCTGTTCATGGATTGGAAGACTAACTATCATGAAGATGTCAATCCTATCCAAACTTATTTATAGTTTCAGTGTAATACTAATCAAAATACCAAGAGCCTATTTTATGGAAATAGAAGTGGTAATTACCAAAGTTATTTGGAAGTGCAAGTGCACCCGATTAGCCAAAAACATTCTAAAAAAGAAGAGCATTGTGGGAGGACTTTAACAGCCTGACCTTGAAGCATACTACAAAGCTACATTGGTCAAAACAACATGGTTTTGGCAAAAAGATAAACACAATGATCAGTGGAATAGAATTGAGAGTCCAGAAATAAACTTTCACCTGTATGGCCAACTATTTTTTGACACACATACCAAGTCCATGTTACCAGGATAAAGTTATCATTTCAAAAAATGGTGCTGGGAGAACTGGATGCCTTAAACAAAAGAAGGAAAGAGGATGCCTATCTCATTCCCTATACAATAATCAACTCAAAATAGATAAAAAAAACCTACATTAAAAAGCCAAGACTGGGAAGTGGGTGTGGCTGAATCGATAGAGCTCCCGTTTACCATATGGGAGGCCCTGGGTTCGCTTCCCGGGGCCTCCTTGTGAGGGCAGGCCGGCCCGTGTGGCACGGTGGACTGATGCAGCAAGACCTCACAGCAAGGGGGAGATAAGCAGACACAGAAAAAACACACAGCAAATGGACACAGCAAACACAAGCAGCAAGGGGGGGATAAATAAATAAATAAATAAATCTTATAAAAAAAATAAAAAAAAAGCCAGGACCATCAAATTACTAGAAGAAAATGCAGTGAAACATCTTCAAGATTTTTTGATAGGTGGTGGTTTGTTGAACCTTACGCTCAAAGCATGAGCAACAAAAGAAATATAGATATATGGGACCTCCTCAAAATTAAACACATTTGAACCTCAAAGGAATTTGTCAAAAGGGTGAAAAGGCAGCCAATTCAATGGAGAAAACATTTGGAAATCACATATCTAATAATTGATTATTATCCATGTCATATAAAGAGATGCTATACCTCAACAGTAAAAGTACATACAACCAAATTAAAAAACGGGCAAAGACTTGAATAGATATTTGTCCAAAGAAGAAACACAAATGGTGAAAAAGCACATGAAAAATGATCAACATTGCTAGTCCTTAGGGAAATTCAAATCAAAACTACAATGAGATATTATCAGAATATTATCAGTGAACTATCAGAATGTTCACTGTTAATAAGACAGAACACTATAAGTGTTGGAGAAGATGTGGAGATATAGGGGCATTTCTTCACTGTTATTGATAATGTAGAATGGCACAGCCACCATTAAAGACTGTTTGACATTTTCTATAGAAGTTGAATAGAGATTTGCCACATGACCTGGCAATACCATAAGTAGGTATATACCCAGAAAAAGGAGATCAATGACATGAACAGTCATCTGTGCACCAATGTTCATAGCAATGTTATTCACAATTTCCACAAGATTGAAATAACCCAGGGGTCTATCAGTCCAATGAATGGGTAAATAAACTCTGGTGTATACACACAATGAAATATAAGCAGCTGAAAGAAAAACTGAAGTTATGAAGCATATGACAAAATGGATGAGCCTAGAATTACGTTGAGTGACGTGATCCAGACAGAAAAGTACAAGTATTGTATGATTGCTCTATTCTGGACTAAATATATTGTTAAAACTCAGGGAGTTAGTGACTAGAATACGGATCATGAGAAAATAGAATTATTAGAGAATGCAAAGCTGAGGTTTAACCTGTGAAGAAATGGTAAATATATATTTTTGCTAATCTTTAGATATGAATAGAAATGGTGAAGGCACAGCATAGTGTTTGCAACTAGCAGTACTATTATATGAGTATGACAGAAGTTGAACGGGAAAGGCTAAGGTCATGTATATTAGTAGAAGGAAAGTTAAAAAAGTAACATGGGACTGTACAGCTTAGTAAAACCTCATGTAAAATAGGAATATGGATAATATTTCATATATAAGATTGTTTTTTTTGAAACTGAACAAATGTATGTTAATGGTAAAAGATGTTAATATCAGACAAAAAAACCCCACAGTATACTAAGTGAAAGAAACCTGACACAAACTAGTACATATTGTATGTTTCCATTTATATAAAATGTAAATATAAATCAATTTATAAAGATGGAATTAGACTAGGTGTTAGGAATGTATGGAGAAAGATAGAGGGATTGAGAGGTAACTGGTAAGGGAGTGGAGTTTTCCTTTTGGAGAAATGAAATTGTTTTAAACTTTTTGGAGTGATAAATATACAACACTGTGATTATGCTAAAGGCCATTAGTTGTACACTTTGAATAGATTATAGATAGATTTTTATAGTGAATATATCTCAATAAAACTGCTTTAAAATATAGTTACATGAAATAGACATGAATAATAGAGTGATGTTGAATGGTATCTTCACATATCTTAACGAAAGCTAAAAAAGAATCAGTTGATTATTCTGAATTCCCTGAATTCTGTTCACTTTGATTATGGTATAAGTTAGTATTGCTGCATAACAAGCCATCAAAATATGAAGTGTTTAAGATAATGATTTTATTACTGCATGGGAGTCTATGTTGTGATGTTGTTTTCATCTCTGCTGGATCTCAAGAATAAGTCATCATTAGCATATCAGCTGGTGAATTCTGTTCATTTTCACAGGCATCTTTCAAATAATGGGGCATTAGTATGCTATAGGATGGTCCAAAATGGTTTAACTGAGATACCTGAAATTTGTTCCACATGTCTTCTCATGTTTCAGCTCATATGGAGTTGTTCACTTTGTAGATGGAGTATGACTGACTATACAGAGCAGCAGAGACATACCAAATCCTCCCTAGGCCAACCTTTACTTACACCATATTTTATCTCTCAAAAGAAGATAAAGAAATGGCCAGAAAGCACATGAAAAGAGGCTCATCATCATTAGCCATCAGGGAAATTCAAATCAAAGCAGTAAGGAAATAGCATTTCACACCAATTGGAATGGCTGCAATTAAAGTAAAAGGGAAAAAAGTGATGAGGAGGAAGTGGAGAAATAGGAATATGCATTCATTGCTGGTGGCAACGTAAAATGGTACAGCCACTGTGGAAGACAGTTTGGTGGTTCCCCATCAAGCTACATAGAGAACTGTCATATGACCCAGCAATCCCATTAGAAAGTATATACCAAAAAGAAGTGAAAGCAGGAAACTGAACAGGTATTTGTACACCAATGTTCATAGTGTCATTACTCACAATTGCCAAAAGATGGAAGCAATGATAGTGTCCATCCACTGACGAATGGATAAATAAAATGTTGCATATACATACAATGGAATATTATTCAGCATTAAAAAAATGTAGTCCTGATACATGTGACAGCATGGATGATACTTGAAGACATACTCTTGAGTGAAATAAACTAGGCACAGAAAGACAAATATTTTAAGACATTGCTGGTTTGAAAATAATTGAATAAGCGGACTCATAAAAATCAGATCCTAAAATAAATGTTACTAAGAGAAGGGTTGGGTAAAGGGAATGATAACTAAGGCTTCCACTGTACAGGGATCCTGTTTGGAATGATGGAAATATTTTACAATGGATGGTGGAGATTGTTGTACAATATTGTGAGTATAATTAACAGCACTGAAATATTTATTTGAGTGTGTGGAAAGAGGAATTTTTAGATTTATATGTGGTAACAGAATAAAAAACTAAAAATATCAATTCATGGAAATGCACTACACAAACTGTCAACCCTAAATAAAACCATGGACTAAAGTTAATAGAGCAATCATAAAAACATGCTATCATCAATTTTAACAAATGTTTCACACCAATGCAAACTTTTAAGGATAAGATGGTATACAGTAATCATGTATTTCATGCATCATTGTTGTGCAAATCCACACTATCTCAAATAAAGTAAATAAAGTAAAATAGTTAAAAAAAAAAAAAAAAAGAATGAAGTACTGGAACATGCTGCAGCTTGGGAGAAACTTTAAAATACTATGCTAAGATTTAACTTTCTTAGACATGAGCCTTTCAACTCTAGTACTAACTATAGGTTCAAATATAAGGGGCAGAAGAGCCATTTGTATGGAAACCATGACTGAGACCAACTCTGTCACCCTGGGGAGCATAAATTCCAAAGAACTGCCCACTGGCCGGGCATCAAACTCCTGAGCTGTCAGCCCTGCCTACAGTGTCTGAATGTCTCCAGAGCCCTCAGGAGCTATGATATTTGAGGCAATATTTACTGTGGCTGTCAATGGGATCCTGCTGAGATGTGCATAAGTGTAACCACTGGGATGACTTCATGATTCACTTTGAAATGTCTTAGACATATAAACTCATATGTCTTTACCGTTTCCTCCTTTTGGTCTAGGTCTTTTTCCCAAGGGATCTAAGACCCATCTCAATTAGAGGTGGAGTAGGCATCACCCTCCAGAATCCTCAGAATTGTGGAATGAATGATGGACTAGAGTAGACTTACTGTTATTCTAGTATAGACTTGTTATTCTAGCAATAGAAGAAATTTTATCGTTGTGGATGCAGTGGCCACCAGAGGTTGTGATGAGAGGGAGAGGGAAAAATAGTTGTAATATGGGGCATTTTGGGGACATTGTAATTGTCCTGAATGACATGGTGGTGGCAGATACAGGCCATTATATGTCTATCTGTTTTGTCATAATTTACAATTGTGCAGGAGAGAGTTTAAACTACACTATAAACTATAATCCACACTTAGTGACAATGCTCCAATATATGCTCATCAATTGTAACAAATGTACCAAACTAATGAAGGTTGTTAATGTGGAAAAGTGTGAGAGGGGTAGGGAGGCATATGGGAATCCCCTACATTTTTTATGTATCATTTATGTAATCTAAGTGTCTTTTAAAATATTTTAAAAAGTATTAAAACATACTACACTAAGAGAAACAACACTGTAAAGACAATACGTTATTTGAATCCATTTCTTTGAAAGATCCAATATACATACACCTAGAGAATCAAAATGGAATTTAGTTTTTGCACTGTATTTTATGGGGAAAGGGAATATAGGTGTGAATGGTGACAAGTACAGAGTTTTTTATAAAAATATTTTTCATTTTTTAAAAGATACTTAGATTACACAAAATGTTACACACAAAATATAAGATATTCCCATATGACCCACTCCACACACCTCCAGCCCTTCCACACATTAACAACTTATTTCATTGGAAATTTTTCTAAAATTGATTGTGGTGATAATTGCACAGATGAGTGAACATAAAACAAATTGAAATTGTTTAGTAGTGGATGGAATGACATGTAATAGCTCAACAAAGCTATTATAAAAGAAATCTTATGTAATTACTGAAATTTATAAATGAATGTTAAGTTCATTTAAAATAGAGAAATTTTGGAAATAAATCAATCTCCATCAATGAGTATGATGATGAAAGAATTGTGGCACTGCTATTCATAAAATTGAAAAACCCACTATTGATATGCATGACAGCATGGATACATATCAAAATAATTATGCTGAGATAAACAAAGAGACAAATGAGGTACAAATTATACTATTCCATGCTTATTAAATCTTAGAAAATGCAAAGCAATCAGTAATGTCATTAAATACATCAAGGATTGACTGTGGATTTGGCAAGAATAGGAAATACAAAACAGGCCCAATTGGAAATTTTTCTGGGTGATTAATATAGAAATTATTTTGATGTTGATTATGGTTTCAAGGTTGCATGCACATGTGTAAACTTATCAAAGGGTACATGTTATGGGAAATTTATTATATGTAAATTGTTCATCAATAAAGCCATTTTACAGAAGGAGTAGTAGAAGGATTGAGCACCTTAATGAAGCAAAGCAAGCTAAATGGTCAAGTAAGAAGAGGATGCCACGTATAGTAAAGTGGCATATTACAATGGGCCACCTTCCATAAAGAGATGGAATTTTTCCAGTCCCTTGAATCTGGTATGGCTTTCTGACTTGGTTTGACCAATAAAATGTGGCATATTGTATATCATCTGAGCCAAGACCTTAACGCACCCCGCAGCATCTTTTCTAGTACTCTAGGAAAGCTGCTCCCAAGTGAACAACTTCAAGCTGTTCTACTGGAACAATCCAAGCTATTAGCTAATCAATACTCAACTACTAAGTTATGCTGTCCTAGATGATAGTGCCCCAGCTAACCTACCAGTTGACTGCAACAGCATGAGAAAGACAGAACTTGCTCATGAATTACACAATTGAGCCAGATCATATTATTGACCTCCAGACTCACGTGTTAATAAACAATTCTTCATTAACAAGTAAGTTTTGGAGTGGTTGTTGTGCAGCCAAGGGTAACTAAAACAAGAGATATTTCAACACCATGAAAAAAGAATTTTTTTTTATTGGGGTGAATGATGCTGGGGCAAAATCATAATTAATTGTGTTTACAAGAGAGCAGATCAAAGAAGGAAGAAAGTGGTTAGAAAATACTTTTTCAGAAGTTTTTCACTGGAAAATGTTAAAACACTGTATAACAATAGAAAAAAAAAAGTCCTGGAGTAAGAGCAGAGTTCTTTTAAATTGTAACACATTGAACCATGTAACAATGAGGGTTTGGTGCCAGAATTATCAATGGGCAGAGAAAGAAACATCAGGCTGTGGGGCTCATGGGCCAATGGGAAGAAAATTATCTTGTAATCCTTTCTGGGTATAGCCTATTGCTTTATAAATCATGGCATACTTTCTTTCAGGAGTTATTTCAAACCTATGAGTGATGCTAAGGCTTGGTATTGAAAAGTCTTCTGTGGGTTTCACAGGGAATCATCAATGATTTATGATGACATTTTGCTTCTGGTTAAAATTTCAGATGAAATTGTGCTGCAAAACTTTTTTTATTCCAACATTGTCTCTTTCTAACTGATAACTGTCTTTCTAACTCAGAACAGTAGTCTGAATCAACCACTCAAGTGCCATCCATATCATTGACCATGGACATAATATTGCATAGCCCTCTATGTCAAAATGGAGTAGTCCCTGAGGTTTACAGGTCAAAGAACAGGATGAAGTCATAGGGGCAGGGGAAAAACATGTTTTTTTCCTGACTGTTTTTCACAAGCTTTGTGGGTGGCAAGGGCAGAGCCCCAGGGGACAGGAATGCCCAGTGCTCCCGAGTGGTACTGGAGTGAAGCTGTGAAATACAGAGGAAGCCAGAACTGCTCCGATCATAGTGAAATTCAGGGTGCGGTGTCAACATTGTGACTCCTTTATAAACACCACCTTTATGTTTCTAGCTGTGCATTTGTCTAGCACGCTTCCCTGACACATGGTCAAGAGGCACGGAAATGGTGGACATTTTCTGTGGTACACAGCTATGCAAAGGGAGAAATTTTCCCACCTGAATTTAAATCTGCAGTCTAGCTTCAACTCCAGCTTTTCCTTGGCTCAGCATACATGCAGGTCATTGGCTGTATGTTCCAGGGATGTTACCATGTTATTCACTCTGGCTTGTTTCTTCCTACTTCTTTAGCCCTTACCCAATCTATGCAGCATGACTTATATAGATTGTTTAAGGTACCTGAAGCCAAGTACATATAGAGAGGGGGTTCTGGTTCTGGGAGGATTTTTTCCCCTCTACACCTTACAGGATGAGCAAGATATTTTCCAGTTATCTTTTTGGTCAGACCAAACCAAAAATTGATAGATAATATGTAATTCCTTGAATGAGCCTGTCCATGTGTATGTGAGTGTGTGTGTATTACCCATGACAATTATGTCAGTTATGCACAGAGGTGGCAGAAATGTACACTGACAGGTTTTGATTGGTCTTTCTGTTCTTTTTCCTTTTGCTACTTTCATGTTATCTCTTTCTCCCCATTTGCCTAAAGACAGAGGAAAGGATTCAACAATTTTGTGGGACACACCCTTAACCTGATACCCATGTTCATTCCCTGGAAAACTTAGAATGAGCAAGACCAGAAGGACCCTACTCTCACCTCCTGCTTGGTCCAAATGTCACTTAACCCTTTGTCCTGTGGCCAGTGTTAGGATAAGAGGCTCAGGCTGAGGATAAAATGGTGACAAAGGAATTGTTGAAATGTGTCTTCTGGAGAAGCCAGAGGCCACTGTGCACCAACCTCCTAGACAGCACATGTGCCATGAAATAATAATTTAATCCTATTAGGCATGATGCATTCTGGACTATTTTCCTCAAAGTCAAAAAAGAAAAGTAGGTAATCTTAGAAAAATTGTTAATAACCTCTTTTTATCTTATTCTTAACTTCTCCAGGAAACTCTAAGAAATGGCATGAAATCTGAATGTTATCTGTGTGGCATATATATCTGATGGCTGGTAACAATATCAAAGCTTAAATATAGTTTACCTGCTAAAGTAAAATGTAATTTGTTTTATTAGTGATTTGTAGATACAAATAATAGAGTGTTCATCTCAAAAATTCAATTTAAAACACGCCCATGTCTTCAAAAGAATGTTAGGCAATATCCATTTAATTGCATGGAATGTCTCTGTCCTTTTCAGTTCCCTTTAGAGTTAACACTTGTCATTTCAGCAGGTCAGTTTGCATTGGAGGGAGGTGATAGGAAGTTTGCCCATATTTTGGTTAGAATATCATCCTTGTTTTATCTTGTCTGTGTGACAACCTCTACCTGGCCAATCCTTGTCCTTTCTAGTGATTCTATTCAAGTTTTCTTCCAAGCTTTTTTCTTATTACAAGCCAAAAAATGGAGTGGAATATATTATGACAATTATTTTCCACATACCCATTGTTCAGTTTGGTGGCAGCTATTATTGTACTCCCTCTACTAGCTTTAGAGTGTCAGGAGTTGAATGACAGGGTTTAAGGAATTTCTGATTTCAGGCATTCGGTGGAGAAAGTGATAATTTGTCTTGCAGATCACTGTATTTAGTTCATGTCATAGGATGAAGGTCTAACTTTGAATTCTGCCTTTTGTTCTCCAGCCAGAGAAATTTCTGTCTACCTCTATTCTAGACTGTGTGGGTTACAAGCGGGCATGCACTGTCAACAATGTTTGTAAGCAACATCCCATACTTAACAATATTTTAGGGACATAATTTCCTATAAACAAGCATACACTGATGTTATTGTTTTAATGACTACAAAGTTTCATTTCATGTGGATATAACAACATTTATTTAGCCATTTTTGCAAACGTTGTGTGATAGCAAACAAGTTAGATGATCAACAATTTTTTACCAAGCTTTGCACATTTTTTGATTAATATAATTATGAAAATTATTAGTTCGAGAGATACTCACATTTATAAATTTTTTGGTACATTTGACCAAGTACTTGCTGGGAAATTAGCACTTTCCATAGCTAAAAGAAAATGGCAGAGTCATCAGATTGTAAGAGTCTTGCTCAAGCTTGGTATCCAATTCTAATCTTAATAGCCACAAATAAAAGTTCATTATTATAATTTGTACCTCTTTGCTGATAACCACTTAATATGTTGCCCATATTTGTAAGTCACTTTATGTATTTGTAAAGGAATTTGCATTGTTTTAGTCTTTTCCTTTAATATTTCCACTGAGGTTTTATTTTTTAAATTCTCTACCTTTCATATCTTGTAATTATCATCTGGACCAATTGTCACATATTTTACGATTATTTATCCCACATTTTGGTTTTACTTTAATTTTGCTATTATATTAAAATAGCAAAATCAAGATCAGTAATATATTCACTGCTCCAAAAAGGTATCTCTGCACTGGTTTCTGCAGACCACTGCACCTGCCTCACCATTTTCCAAGCAGCCATGATTGACTTTCTAAATCTCTATATCAGTTTGCATTTCTAGATTGATATACTATGTGCCAGCTTTGTTTAGTTCTTTCAGTTGACACAATTGTATTTAGACAGTTATATTTCTGTATATATAAAAATTTCATTATCTTCCTGGATGTATTACACTACATGGTTAACCCATCATTCATTTATCCAATACATCTGTTAATGTGTATTTGGGTTGTTTTCATATCTGAACGCTACAAAAAGCTGCTACGGACATTTGACTGCTAGTATTTGCACAAACATATACTAGAATGCTTAATACACGTGGAAGATCTTCATTTAATTTTAGTAAATCTTAAACTGTTTCTTGAAGTGGATTAACATTTTAATTTCCCACCAGCAATGAATTAGAGTTCTAGTTCTCCCACAATCTTGACAGCATTTGAAATGGGTTGCCTTTTAGCTGTCTCTTGTAATAAAAACATTTTTGTACAACCACATAGCTTTAATTTGAATTCCATTTGTGCTTAGACATTAAACGTGTTTTATATACTATTTGACATCCTTTTTTATCTCAGTTGGTGAGACTTTATTTCAAAGATTTTGGCCTATTTTTGAAATTGGTTGTTTTCTTATTCGGTTTTTAGAATTCTTTATATATTTTGGATACAACGAAATTATCAGTCATGTGATTTGTACATAATTTCATCCAATCTGCAGTTTGTTATTTCATTCTTGTAAGAATGGCTTTTAAAGAGTGGAATTTGATGAAGTTTAATTTATCAAAAATTTTTTATAAATTGTGCTTTTCATGTCATATTAAAGAAATTTTCTCCAGTATAGGGTTATAACGATATTCTGATATGTTTTCTTCTAAGTACTTCTGTATTTTTCTTTTTTAACTTTAGATCCAATATAAACATTGTGTTAATATTTGTATATGATGTTAGGAATGGATCAAAATTTATTTTCATTTGCATACAGAAAACTGTTTCGGACCCATTGCTGTGAAAGACTATTCTCTCACTTTTGATATGCCTTTGTACCTTTCTCAGCAATCGATTGTGTGGGTCTATTTCTGGATTTACTAAGATTTTCCATTTATTTATTTCTCTATGTTCAATAAAATATGACACTATGTTGAATATTCTAACTATATAAACAGACTCCAAATACAAAAGGGTTCTTTTTCAGTATTTTGTCTATTCTTGGTCCTTTGTGTTTTTATATGAATTATAGAATGAGATTGCCAATGCCTCCTTGCAAAAGACTGTTGTGGCTTTAGTTAGGATTTTATTGAATTCATTATAAATTTGGGGAGAATTTGTATCTTACCTATACTGTGTTTTCCAATAAATGAACATAGCTTATTTAGATTTCCTTACTATTCTCTTAGCAATACTTCATAGCTTTCAGTGTAAAAGTTTTACACGTTTGACAAGCTCAGACCTTGGCATACTGTATGTTTATATCATTGTGAATAGTAAGGATTTTAATTTTTTAAATAATGGTCCGTTGTTAGTACATAGAAATACCTTTGAATTTTTATTTTTATAAGTTGCACCTGGTTTCAAACACTTTCTCAAGATAGTTAATCCATCAAAATACCTAGAAGACTTTTATATCAGCAAATTCTGGTTTGAGCATTTTGGTTGCTCACTTGAAGGATCACTATGTGGAACAATTGGAGAGTGCCCACGAAATGATTCCTTAAAGGCCATAACAAGAAATATTGATATGATGACTCTATCTGATTATAGCTATTTCATTTATAAAGCTCTATATGCTGTGGCCCATTCTATTCATGAAACGCTTTTGGTGAAACAGAAATAATTTCTACAGGAAAAACAAACCAACCTATACTACATCCCTGGAAGGTAAATATCTTTCACCAATGGGGAATATATCAACACTTGAGGATGTGTGGAGGTATTTTATTGATATAGAAAATAATGATGGTGATATTTTTGCATCACGGAAACAAGAAAAGCTAATGGAATAGTCTTTTTTTTTTCAGATTATAGCTTTATAATTTTCATACGTATTTGGAGAATTCTGTAGTTGGGAGTTTTATATTTAGATCATTTAAGTAGAAAGTGAATTAGAAAATTTATTCTTAATATTGGATGAAAGGTTTTAAAATATCCAATATCTTCTTAACACAAAATATAAGGAGGATGAAAAGTGCAGAAATTTATACTATTCATTGGAATATATCCATTTTTCCCATCATATAGAAAAATGATTCCAAAAATAGGCTCATTAGTTGTGTTTTATAGTTTTAAAGAAACTTTAGATTACATAACTGTTAAATAAAAATATTGGGGATTCCTTTATAACCCCTCCCCCTCCCCAGTTTTCCCACATTAACAACCTATTTCATTATTATTATACATTGATTACACTATAGTTTACTCTTTGCATCATACAATTTTATAGGTTTTGACTAAATGTATAGTGACCTTTATACATCATTGCAATACCCTGTAGGACAATTTCAATGTTCCAAAAATGTCCCATGATACACCTATTATTCCCTTTCCCTGCTATCAGAAACTTTAGTGGCTACTGCCTTTATATGAATGACACAAGTTCTTACATTGCTAAAATAATAATAATTCTACTTTTGTCCATAGTATTGAGAATTTTGTCAATATTGAGAATTTTGGGATGGGGATGCTTACTCTTTCTGATGGAGAGGGGGCTTAGGTCATTTGGGCTAATCATTAAAAAGACATCTCAGGGAATAACTCCCAGAGTTAACCTTTCAAAATATTAAAATGTATAGTGTGCAAGAGAAAAATAGAGACAAATATAGAATAAGGAAATGATGGCAGGTCCAATGGAAGATGAAAAATTACAGAAAACATCATGAAGAAAACAAAGATGTGGACATACTGAAGAAAGCCTTTAAAAAATTATCTTACAAATGCTCAAGGAAATAAAGGAAACTAGAGAAAGAACTAAACAACACCAGGAAAACAATGAATGATCAATATGAGAGTCTTAGTAAAAAGATGGAAATTTCAATAAAGAAACAAAGACAACTACTGGAGAGGAGGTCCAAATACTTGAAATGAAAAAACCTCTAGAAGGGTTCAAGAGTAGATTAGGGCAAACCAGTGTGTCATGACCTCTTGTTGCATGTAACTATGAATCTTGTCATCCAATGAGTCAAGCCAGGGGGTCATCATGGGCCCCAGGGGATGGGGAGGGAGGAACAGAATAAATCAAACAGGGTCAGTGGAAATGTTTTTCATTACTTTACAGTGATGAACACAGGATATGGTAAATATCATCAAAATTTATAAAAGTGTATGATCTAAAATGTAAACCATACTGTAAACCATTGACAATGTTTAGTAGCTATGTTTCACTATCTGTATATCAGTTATAACAATGCTACCATCCACATACAAAAAGGTTTTAATATGGGGTGAGGTAAGGGGGAGGAGATTGGGTGTATGAGAGTGTCTTGTATGCTGTGTGTGACTTTGTTTTGACCTAAAATTTCATTGAAAATTAAATGAAAAATAGTGAGATACAGGAGAGTGAAAGGGGGAAGGTGCCACAGTACAGACTGGATACCAGATATTGCTATGATAAAAGGCAAAATGTTAAAAAGAATTTAAAAAAAATTTTTTTTTAATTTTCTCATTTTTTGAATGACCCAATCCTTTAATTTTTTTTTTAGTTTTTTTTTTTTAAATTTTCTTGTATTTTATCTCTTACATTCAAACATCATTATTATTTCATTTTCCTATTAATTGTATTTGGCTATTGTATTGGCTTCATCTTTAAAGAAGCTTCGGATCACAGCAGGGTTAAAACTGGAGCAGGAGAGGATCGTTGGTGGATGGTGTCAGGGATGGGGGGTGCATGGGAGGAAGTTCATCTGAACATACATAAAAGGTATATAAAATTGTTCAA
>JAQZBX010022044.1:0-31833 GCA_029593785.1 Cabassous unicinctus | reverse complement strand
CTTTTTAGGTTGTCTGTCTGTCTATCACTTTCTCTTTCATGATTTTGTTTTCTCTGTCCTGTTACTTTACATTTTTGGAGAGTTTCTTATGCCAAATTATTCATTTTGGCTCTGTCACAAGAGCAATGTGGATTTTATTTGTGCTACTGTATTTTTTTAAAACTTTTTTATTGGCTTTCCTTTTCTCACTCATTTTCCTATCCATTGCTTCTTCCACATTTGCTTGATTTTATGTCTAGTAGTAGACATAAAATTAACATTCACAGCTTAAAGCCAAAATTGGCAGAATTTAGCAGACTTCATGGAAGTCTGTGAGTCTAAAGGGGGAGGGTTTTATCTTTTCCTCCGTGTCCTGACACTGTAGAAAAGCAATATATGTAAAACTAAATAAATTCCAGTAAATGAATACTAGGAATCTTGGTCTCTTTTCTATTTGAACATCTTGGTTTATGAGGATTACAGCTCTTAAATATTAGGCATCACCTCCAGCTACTCCATGTGACTCTTACAGAAAGAGAGAGATGAAGAGACTTCTTCATTTTAGGTCTATCCTAGGCCATTGGAACAACAGCAATCCTGCTGTAAAGAAGGTATAAAAGTACTATGTGCAAGTACCAAGTGTTTTATGCTTCTGTTTTTATCAACTCCCCAGTTTAGGTAAAACAAACAAAAACTCAACCACTTTTTGAGAATATCCTTACAATAACAGCTCTTTCAATAGATCTAGTCATACACTGTGTTCTCAGAAATATCTGGTTAGGAATTAGGATTGGCAAAGAGTGGCTACAAATGATGTATCACATCCCCCAAGTTTACTTCCTATAAATAAACCTCACTAAATAAAAATTCAGTGGGAATTACTTGATGATTCAGACAAATGGCTGAATGTCAAATCAACCTTTGGTTGTTCTTTTGAATTTTTGTCATCCTTTATGCCCTAATATATTTTAGTGAGAATTTTGGAAAGTCCACCTGAGTGTTTACTCATTTAAAACCTAAATTCCTATATTTTAATTACTAATATTAGGATGATCACTGACATAAATTTAACTATCAAAGACATATTGTTTCATTTCATTCTCCTTAAAATAAACATCTCAAATATTTACTACACTAAAAATTACACCTGTTAATGGTGGCAATCTCCATATTAGATTTCATTGTTTTCTTCCTCAAAATGGAGACTGAAGAACACAGAACCAGAATCCTCTGCGATGCTTGTTGAAAATAATATATTCCTGGTCCTCACCTCAGATCTACTGAATTAGACAGACTCTGGGTCCAGGAATTGGCATATTTAACAAACTCCTTAGGTGCCTATTAATGCACTCTAAAGAGTCTGATAACCCCTGCTACATTATAAACCTGTATAAAAATGGTAAAACCTAAAAAATGTCTCTCAGAAATGATTTAGGACAATTTACAAAGAATAAGACACCTTATTACTACAAAAAAAATTAAACACACTCAACCAGCATAAACTTCCTGCGAAAAAAAGAATTTTGGACCTGGGAAGGCTGAGGCAAAAATATATTTCATTGCTAGAATAACAATAAGTCTATAGTAGAATAATAGTAAGTCTACTTTAGTCCATTGTTCATTCCCCAATCTTGAGGATTCTGGGATGGTGATGCCCACTCTGCCTCTAATTGAGAGGGGGCTTAGATCCCATGGGACAGATGGATGGAACTATCTTGCTTGCAGTTACTGATTCTCTCTGTTCCTTGGGATGGGCATTGTCCATCATCACGTCCTTGTTATTTGTCTTGGGTGAGTCCAGTGAACTAGAGTGTAGGTGTTGCAACTCTGCTGAGACTCAGGACCCAACTGGCACATGGACTGACCAAAGATTTAAGTCTCTTGGACATATACCTATCAAGTATAGTACTAACTATAGGCTCAAATAGAAGGGGCAGAAGAGTTATGGGTAGGGAAACCACAAATGAGTCCAACTCTGTTATACTAGGGAGCATAAATTCCAAGGTAAGGCCCAATAGCAGGGCACCAAACACCTGAGCTGTCTTCCCTGCCTGTCGTGTCTGGATGTCTCTAGAGCCCTCAGGAGCCCCAATATTTGAGGCAATATTTACAGTGGCAGTCAATGAGTTCTTGCTGAGACGTGCTTAAGCACAAGGGGAAGGAGAGGGGAAAAACAGGTGTAATAAGGGGGCATTTTCAGGACATTGGAATTGTCCTGCATGACATTACAATGATGGATATAAGCCATTATATATTTTGTCATAACTTACAAAAATTGCACAGGACAGATGTAAACTATAATGTAAACTGTAATCCACAGTTAGTTGCAATGCTTCAATATGTCTTCATCAATTGTAACAAACGTACCACACTAATGAATGAGGTTGTTGTTATGGGAAAGAGTGTGTTTGAGGGGGGGAGGGTCTGGGGCATATGGGAATCCTCTATATTTTTTATGTAACATTTATGTAATCTAAAGTTTCTTTAAACAAACAAACAAACAAACAAACAAACAAATAAATGAAAGATATATCATCTACTCATTGAGGGACCAGATTCACAGTTACTTGCAACAACACTGAGGGCTTGACATACTGGCTTGTCCTCCCCTATGAGACACTGCCTATGTTCTTGAGAGACTCCCGCTCCTTTATTTGAGACCATAGCAGGACTACCCAGGATGTGAGTCCAACACCTTCTGCTCATTATGTGAGTCTCCACCCCTGATACAGCACACTATGACAAGATGAATGCTACACACTCCCTAGAGGCCCAGATACGACCTGTCCCGCGTGTCCCCCACATCCAACACCTTAAACCAGTAACCCTCCCTTGCCATATTTGCAAAAAGAACATTCCCAGTGTTGTAGTTTCAACCACATACCCACAAATCCCCAGATTTCACATGATTCCTCCCCCAACTCTCCCCCCAATTCCATTGTCAGTTTAACCTACCCTCCTCATCCTACCCCCCCTTACAGACCAGCACTGCCCAGCCCAATAGCATCACTGCACCACTGTCACACCCATCCACTCCACAACTACACCCTTCCACCTTATCATAGATTTTGCCCATATGGGCATTGACTCACAACCTTCTTCTTCCTTTCTCTCTCCTTTAAACCTATCATCCAGACTCTAGCTCTGTAAGCCTGCTTGATTTGCTTAACTCATATCAGTGAGGTTATGTAATATTTGTCCTTCAGTGCCTGGCTAGCTTTACTCAACATAAGGTCTTCAAGATCCATCCATGTTATCCCATGTGTTAATACTGCATTCCTTCTTAAAGCTGAGTAATATTCCATTGTATGTATGTACCACAATTTGCTTATCCATTCATCTGTTGATGGACATTTGGGCTGTTTCCAGCTTTTGGCAATAGTGAATAATGCCGCTATGAACATTGGTGTGCATATATCTGTTCGTGTCCCTGCTTTCAGTTCTTTGGTGTATGTACCCAGCAGTAGGATTGCTGGATCATATGGCAGTTCTATAGTTAGCTTCCTGAGGAATGCCCAAACAGTCCTCCACAATGGCTGCACCATTCTACATTCCCACCAGCAGTGGATAAGGGTTCCTATTCCTTCACATCCTCTCCAACACTTACAGTCCTCTGTTTTTTTTAATAGCCACCAGCCTAATGGGTATAAGATGATATCTCATTGTAGTTTTGATTTTCATTTCCCTAATAGCTAGTGATGTTGGGCATCTTTTCATGTTCTTTTCAGCCATTTGTATTTCTTCTTTGGAGAAGTGTCTATTCAAATCTCTGGCCCATTTTTTATATGGGTTGTTTGTCTTTTTTTATTTTCAAGGTGTGGGATTTCTCCATATATGCTGGATAATAGGCCCCTATCAAACATATGGTTACCAAATATTTTCTCCCATTTGAATAGGCTACGTTTTCAATTTCTTGACAAATTCCTTTGAGATGCAAAAGTTCTTAATTTTGAGGAGGTCCCATTTATCTATTTTTTCTTTCTTTGTTGTGCTTTTAAAGCACAACATTATCATTATGTTTTTATTTTGGACTATTTAGTAGAGAAATTCATAGTTCTATTTTAATGTTGAGCTAAAGTAAAAAACAAAACAAATATTTAGTGAATAAAAATCCAACACAGAATTAATTTGATCCATTAAACCTTGGGCATTTGCCTTGAAAAGTACATATGTTTCCTTGTGTTATTTCTCAGTATATTAATATGAGAAATACATGAAGCAGGGAGGTTAATAGGAATACTGAGAGGTTTATTAGACAACTTACAGTATAATTGTGACCTGTCATTACTGTGAATTTTTTAAATAGTGATTAATCTTAGTGCTGTATTTATAGATTTTCAGTCTAAATTTGTTTTTGTAAAAGAAATACAAAGTGACTCTCAATGTATTTTCTTCCTATAATATGTTAAGAATATTACAAAGGCATAACAAAGCAAATTAATACAGAATGCACAGGGGTGGGAAGGCAGATGTAGCATAGAGGATAAGCACACAGTATAAAGGGCCAACCAACATGTATTTCAGTATGGGCTCCATTTGGATGCCAGGTGTGTGACTTTAGAGAATTTACTTGGTCACTCCAAGTGGTCCAAATGCTCAACAGGAAATCCTCCCCAGATACCCAAATCCACCAATTTTAACATTTTACTGCATTTACCATACAATTCTATGTATCTATCCACCATCTGTCTCTGTCTATGTGTCTGTTTATCTATCCATTTTTCTGAACATTTAACTGTAGATTGTACACATCATGCTTCTTGAATACTTACTATTACCATGTATATTACCAAAGAACAAGGATATTCACTTATTTTTTAAAAAAACACAAACAATTTATTGAAGTATGTCATTCACACATGAACATACATAACTATAAGTGTTCAGTAAACATCATGAACTTACAAAACAAACATGCATAACATCATACAGGGCTCCCACACATCACCCCCCCCCAAACACGCTGCATTGTTGTGAAACATTTGTTAAAAAATCATGAAAGAGCATCGTCAAAGTATTACTACTAACTATAGTAAGTATCTTTCTCCCTTATACATTTTTTTTAGGATTTATTTATTTATTTATTTATTTGTTTGTTTGTTTGTTTGTTTTTATCCATTTTCACACCTTCCCCCCATTTTTGCTGTTTCTGTGTCCATTCACTGGGCAACTCTCTATGTCCTTTTCCTGCCCTCTCTTCTCATCCGTCTCCTCTTGTATTCACTGGGATTCAATCCTCGGAATCTCCAATGTGGGAGAGAGGCATCCTACCACCTGTGGCACCTTAGTTCCTGGTTTTTCAGTGCATCTCGTCTTGGCTCTCCCTTGTGTCACTCTCCTGTTACGTCATTATCTTGCTACGTGGCTCATGGGGACAGACGGCACACCTGCTTGCGGGGCCTGGCAGCTCACCTGCTTGTAGCGCACTCACGTGCAGGGCCTGGCGCACCTACACAGGGGGCCTGATGGCCCATGCGCCTTCTATATTTTTCTTTTTTTAATTTTTACTGGAGGGTCCTGAGGATTGAACCCAGGTCCCTCCATATGGGAGGCGGATGCCCAACCACCCGAGCCACACCTGCCCCTGCTATATCTCTTAAGGTTGACAAAAGATACCCAAAGTTAACAGTCTTTTCCCATACAGGATAGTCATATAATAAATCAGGCTTAGTTTATCACCAGGATTCTAAAAACCAGACCTAGGGAGAAAAATTAGGTCTGGGGACGCATGCATGGTTTAAAATATAGCGAATGTTTAGCCTACCCTGATTATCACCAAATCAGGTCAGCAAGAATATTCACAGGATATTCACTTATGAAACCACCTTTAGTTCAGTTATCATGTTCAAGAAATTTAACATTAATATAAAGTTTACAGTCTATATTCCAATTTTTTCATATGTCCCAATAATGTCTCTCTGAGTATTTTCTCTTCCCTTGCTAGATCCCATCTAGGATCATATATTGCATTTAATTGTCATTGTCTCTTTAGTTGCTCTTTTTTTTTTTTTAATTGTGGGAACATATAGACAATGTAAACTTTCCCATCCTAACCACTCCCAGCACACTATTCAATGGGATTAATCACATTCACAAAATTGCAGCACCCTTACCACCATCCATTAGGAAAACCTCCCCAAACAGAAACCCTACACCCATTATGCATTAACTCCTCATTTCCCCTGTTTCCACCTCTGGCAAACTTTACTCTAATTTCTGTCTCACCCATGAGCTGGTATTTTCCTTGTAGTTACCAAGGGGCTTAAATTTAACATCCTAAATCTATAACAATCTTGTTTGTTTGATATCACAAACTTATGTTCCTATATTCTTCTAATCCCCTACCTTTACATAGTTCTTGTCACAAATTACATGTTTACACAGTCCAAAACCATTGATTTATCATTACATTTATGCATTTGCCTTTTAGATCCCATAGGACTTAAAATGTGGTGTTGCAAACCCAAAATACAATAGTACTGGCATTTATATTTACCTATGTCATTGTCTTTGCCAGAAATTTATTTTTCTTCATGTGGCTTTAGCTACTTGTCTCATGTGTCCTTTCCTTTAAACCTGCATAACTCCCTTTAGCTTTTCTTGTAAGGCTGGTCTAGTAGTGAGGAATTCTCTCAACTTTTGCTTATCTGGGATGGTCTTAATCACTCACTCATTTTTTAAAGACAGTTTTGCCAGATATAGAATTTAGAATTCTTGGTTAGCAATTTTTTGCTTTGGGTACTTTAAATATGACTTTCCACTGCCTTTTTGCCTTCATGGCTTCTAATGAGAAATCAGCACTTAATCTGATTGAGAGTCCCTTGTATGTGACATGTTGCTTCTCTCTTGCAGCTTTCAGATATAACATGGCATGGTGTGGGTCTACTTGGGTTTATCCTGTGTGGAGTTCATTGAACATCTTGGATGTGTATATTCATGTCTTTCATTAATTTTGGGAAGTTTTCAGACATCATTTCTTAAAATATTCTCTCTGCTCCTTTCTCTCTTTCTCCTTCTGGGATTCCCACAATGCATATCTTAGTGTGGTTGATAGTGTCCCACAGGTTCAGCAGGCTCTGTTCACTTTTCTTCTTTCTACTTCTCAGCCTGGATGATTTCAATGGTCTTATCCTCATGTTCTCAGATTCTTTCTTCTGCCAGTTCCAATCTGCTGTAGAAATTCTCTAGGGAATTTTGTAAATTTCTAATACTGTGGACTTTATCCCTATTTGGCTCCTTTTCATAATTCCATCTCTTTGTTGATATTTTCTTTGTGCTCTATCATTTGTCTGATTTCCTTTAGTCCATGTCCATAGTTTTCTTTAGCTCTTTGGGCATATTTAAGACCATTTTTTTTTAAAAAAGTATTTGTCTGTTAAGTCTCAGTTCTGGTTCTCCTCATTGATGATTTCTAATGTGTTAATCTTCTCCTTTTTTTGGAACATAGCTTTCTGTTTCATTGTATGTTTTGTGACATTTTGTTGAAACCCAGAATTCTGATATTTTAATGTGCTGTCACCAGACTTTAGGCTCTAAGGTGTCTGTTCCTTAAGTTTGTTTCCAGCTAGTGTTATGACAGGGTTTTCCTTGAATGCCAGGAGCTAACAAAGAAGAAGGAGGAGGAGGAGGAGGAAGAAGGAAGAAAAAAAATGAAAATGTCTTTCCCTATCTTTGCAGATTGACCTGTGGGTCTCCTTTAGGGCTTATCTATATAATGAATTCAGAGAATAGCTCCAGGCCAAGGCATAGGGTCTTCCTTGATCCTTTCTGTGCTTGGGTCTTGTCTTGGATATGCAGGTGTGGCCCTAGGAATTCCTCCTATTACACAGTCCCAAATGTCCCCACTTCTTTGCAACAGTTTCCTCACAGTCCTATACCTTGCACTATATGTCTTACAGAGAACAATCCTTCACACTCAGGCAGCACAATTTGACTGCTCTCCCAGAGTGTTATGTAAGAGCGCTCAGTGAGCTTCCTCCTACATTCAGGGCAAGTTCTGGGATGGTGAGTCCCTCAGGCCACCGCCAGATAGATTGGGTCAGACATGTCAGTATGTGTGCAAGGGTCACTCTGCTCCCTCTGGAACCAGGACCAGGGAGCTGGTGAGGAGTGGCAAAGGGCAGCCAGGGCACCATGAGATTCTACTATTTTTAAATAGCCTTTTTCTTGATTTGGTGCTTGCCCTGTTACTGAAATCTTTTAACTGTGTTCTGTAGCTTTGAAAAAAATGATTCTGCCAGTTCTTGCTGATTGTTCAAGTGATTGAGTCTAATGATTAGGCAACAAATCCTTTTGCAAAGCAGGTAACTTCTAAGCTATTGCTGTCAATGAAATTGAAGGAGGAACCAATCAAGTTTCCTAATATTTTTTAGTGCAAGATCACTAAGTAATTTATAGCTTATAGCATTGAATATGTTCAAGGAGTCAAGTGAAATGTCTATAATAAAACTCCTTCCAGTCTCCTTATTTATATGAACAAGGTTGCCATTATTCATATCTAAAAAAATAAGGTAAAATAGAATTGAAGTTGAACCCCAACATTTCCAGGAATAAACAATATGCCTCAATGGGTAAATGATCAAATTTTAAAAAGTCATATTCTCCTCATTAAGAAATGTGTTTCTAATAGTATTTTACTTTAATATAGATTAATTATCAATAGTTAAAATACATTTATGCTGTTTTGATAAATTATAAATTATATATAATATAGAAAACATTAAAACCTTAATAGGAATCTTTAAAATTTAAATGTCCACTTATAAAGATATATTTTATTAAAGACAAATCTGATAAGGTGACCCATAAAAGATGTTCAAGCATAAAAATGCATTAAAATAGGATAAAATTGAGTGGGGAAATGGGTTTGAAACACTAGTTCAAGGAGAAGAAAATGATGTAAAACTTCCAAATATTAATTAGAATCTGTTTTGGTATTTTAAAATTAGTGATGAGTATAAAATCATTGTGGCCTTTAGACTGTATTGGACTTATTTGAAAGAGTGATGCAGCAATTTTATTTTAAGAATTAATATTTGCATTATGTGGGAAACTATCTTTTTTACCACTTAAATTTATGGTTAAATTTTTAAGGTCAGCTTAAAAAGTGTGTGAGGTGGCACAAAGTTTATTATTTTAAAATGTGGGGTTTTTGTGAACATAAAATTGAAGACCACTGAATTGAGTCAAGATGTTAAACTCTCCAGAAGAATAGCAAGCGAAGTTTAGCTGGCCTGCCCACATTTCTTTGCCCCTTCTATCTGAGCCTAACTATTTCCATCATTCTTGCATGATCTTAACAGTCTACATCCTCGAGCATCAGATACTGCATATGCCTGTCGGTGGTTCATATGCCCCACATTTAAGTACCTCTCGGAATTTTGTGTCGTTTTTCGATCAGTGATTCACATATGATACTAAACTGCCGGGGCTGCACACTATCCAGAGGAAGGCTGCAGGTAGCTTCCCTGAACGATGAGCAGTATCATGAACAGAGTATAACAATGATTTTGGAAGCCTTTCAGTGCATAGTGTAACTCTGGGCTACTAGTAAGAACACTGTGCTGTGAAATTAGTTATCACCACCACCATCTTATTTTCTCCTTTCTAAAGGATACCATTGTATGGGGATGATAGAACAGAGAAGTAAACAAAGAGAGAAGAGCATTAAGTTACCAATACTGTTGATTCTTATATTCTAGGAGTTTAAGTAAATAACAAGGTTAATTCATATGTAAATGCTTGTCTTGAGAGAACTGTTATAATTTAATAAGTTAGTATCTGCATAAAGTTATAAAGGAAAACATAATATTTCACAATTGTGAGCTTAATTTTACCCTTGCTTGCCTCTCTACCTGTTTCCCCTCTGAAGGACTACTAATGCCCATAAATTGTCTTCAGTGGCACTCAGAATGGATTTCTTTGCATCAACAATGGTTTGCATTCAACAATTAATTTTAAATGGAGTGACATTATTTTCTATTCTGAGACCTCAAATAATATGTTCTACTAGTTTTTCTAAGAATGAATTCTGACCCTATTTACTTTGATTTTTTTTCAGAAAAAAATGGTGGGCATTTTAATGGTGGGCAGAGATTAATGGTGGGCAGAGATTCTACATTTATTTATGGGATACCATAAATCTCTAATTTTACTATTGATTAAGCCCTTGACATTATTTTGGAAATAAGTTATTCAAATATTCTTTATTTGATATTCTCAAAGTGTGGTCCACAGATTAGTAGCAAAAGCATCATTTGGGAACTTGTTAACAAGGCATATTTTCAGTCCCTTCCAGATTTATGTATCAGAAACTCTGGGGGAGCAGTCCAGCAATCTGTTCCAACAAGCCCTCCGTGTTCTGATGCAACTAAAGCTTGAAAACCACTCATCTACTGGAATCTCACAGCACGAATTAAACTTTCATATGTAAAACATGACAGTAATTTAGAAGTTAAATAAAAATATTTCCCTTTACCAAAATATGTGCATCCTGATACACAAAAGAAGCATAAACGTAAATCTGAAATCCAAAAATATCAAGGGTTAATTGAATTTTCATCATGTAATCAGGTGTTTGTTTCCAGCAGATTTCCAGATCTTCAACTTCTGAGAGGCAATGGCATTTTGATAGTCCTCTAGATATTAGGAATAAATGTGTTGGCTTTATAGTCAGAGTCATGCTGGACAGTTCGGTGTGATGCTTTAGGGATTTAAGCCAACGAATGGCTAAAGCTGGTGAGGAATCTCATTCTAGTCATGCCCTCCTTTCCTAATTTCCCTTTTCACTGTTTGGTCTTCTTTCTTTTTACCTTAGGGAGCTGAGTGATTGATAGTCTAATCCAATGACTGTATTACAGCTGCCTCAACTAGGACTCTTTTCCTTATCATTAGCAGTTAGCCCATGGTTAAATTCACAGCTCACTGCTTGGAACAGCCCCTGAGATTTAAGGGTCTGGCCTTTAGAAAATATTTAACATAAAACTGAAATCTTGACGTACTGAGAACTCAGTTCTCTGCAAGGCTTCTTTAATTAATCCAATGTACTGTACCATTGTTCTGATGAGACTGTGACATGGTGAACTGTTTCTGAGGCTTACAAAGACGTGCAGTTCTAAATTAAATAGTCACTGACGTGTACCTACACTGCTTTTTTTTAGTACAGTCGGTATACATGAATCTGTGAATATTTAAATTCAATCTCAAACAGTGACACAATACTTTGTTGTTTTACTTTCATAATAGAACATTTTTTGATTAATTTCAAGCTTGAAATCATTCTTTATGAAAAAAATACACAGAGGAAATAATTTTAATAATTCATTACCATTGTTGCAAAGGTAAGTTTTCCTAATATGCTTGTCAGAGTCCTGTGGTTTACAAAGTCTATCAAATATTTTCTTAGGAACTGGAACTGACATTAATTTATTTTTCTAATATCAAGTAAAAGAAAAATATACATGATATTCAGGTACCTGTGAATTTGTTGGCTCTTAAATACTGTTTGATTCTACCATTTATCTGTAGGACAATAGTTATTTAAAAATACCTACAGGAAGAATGTGGACCTTGATCTATGCTTTAAACCTCTGCCCTAACTCCAGTCTGTCGATGAGCTGTAAGCATCTATGAATATGGCAGCTGAGTCCCAGATGAAAAATTATGCATCTCATAAACTGCTATTCTGTTGAAATGTCAAGCCAAGGCAAGGCTGTACCTCAAACTCAGCACTTGGCATTTTCCTTCTGTCTGCTTTGTTGCCATGAAGCAAACATGAACAGTGAGGATTTGTGTAGGGCAGGTAACAGGCGAGCTCACTGTCAAAAATCTATTATTAGGGCTCTGATCTCCTGCACAGACCAACGACATCCAAACAGTGAGAAACCCAAGCTCCAGGAAAGGCAATATAATAAAAAAGAGGATTCTTTGTCAATCTGTACCTGAATATATTCAAATGAGATTTAAATGAGAATATTTTTAATGGTGAGCTTCTCTCAACCAAACTGATAATTTATAATGAAAAATGTAATTCAGCATCTTTATTTGATATGCCTACTTTTGACTGTTCTGCAAAAACAGTACATATATATTTATATAACAAGGTCTTTAATAATTTGATCAGTTCAACTTGTGATAGCCTAAGAATGTTTTTACATTTGTGAATAATAGAAGAGACTTTTAATATTATTTTGAAACACTTGAAGAAAAGAGATGAGTGAATATAAAATGGAAGACTCTTAATTATTCCTTTTGGCATGATTTATCAACATGCTTTTTATTCATTTAAATTATATCTTATCTATTGGGCTACTTTAGTCATTTCAGTGTAGAAGCCTAAGCTCTTTTAGAGAAAGATGATGACAATAGATGGCCTATATTTTATGACAGATAGTAGGTGTGTTTTCTAAAAGGATTTTATGCATCAATAATCATGTGATTGACATGTAAAAGCATCCAAGCCGTTAAGAACTACTTCCTAATAGAAAAAAATTATACTGACACTGTATTTTATGGCATAATTGCAATATGTAGTGTAAGAACTTGATGCGATTCTCCCAAAATTTTCAGTTGCTTGCATGTGTGAAAATAGCTATTTCAAGAAAAATGTAATTAAAACTTCTGAGTTTCCAACCTTCTATACGTTTTTTTCATCTTCCCCATCTTACACTAATAAATACATCAAAATAATTTTAAATGTGTCATTGGAGTCAATTACATTGGATTGGTATTTATTTAGTGCCCAATAGCACAGTATGCTGTTAAGCTGCTGCACAGCTCAACAAGTTATCTAAGTAACTCTTTTAAAAACAAGTAAACATAAAATGTGCAATATAAAGTCGATGCTTAAACTCCTTTTTTAATCTACTATATTGTCTGGAGTTTGTGCAAGTTTTCAAGCTATATGCTTTGTATTCACTCTCAGTCCTATATCAGGACAGAGGTCAAATTACTCTCAAAATTTCTAACTTACTTGATTTTATGGGTATTTCCTGTGTTGATTTTACTATGAAAACACCCTTAGGAGGCTTGTAACAGTAAAAGCTTAGCCAGGGCTTGGTTCCAGTAGCCCACACAGCTAGATTTCAAATCATTCATTATTTACTTGTAACCTATAAGAACATTTGTGGAAGTAGGCCATTATAACTTGTTGGCAAATGCACAATCATTTCTACGACCTTCTGTAATTTACTAAATGTGATTAATAAACTTGGGTTCCTAAAATGGAGACCAAATTTGATGTCCATTTTGATGAGTTATTCAGAAATTAATAATAAAGCTTATAACTATTAATATTGAGCAAAATGGATTCTAAGTTGATAGAGAAACAGTAATTTCAAATAAGCATCCCAAATTTGAAATTAGGAACATCAATTTCCTTTTTCTGGCAAAATATGAAAAATTTGGCAAATAAAATGACTTAAAATGAGTTAACTTTTCATGCTTGTAGGAAGTAAATTATATTTACTATATAATCTATATATAATTCAAAGCATATAGACTATATAGTTAAACTGTCTTCTGCAGAGCAATTCTAGAACTTTTCCCTATGTGTGTGTATGTTTGTGTGTTTATATGTGTAAAAAAACAAAATATGTAAAGGAGAATTGAAGAACATAACAAATCTACATTTATTCACCCCTCATTAATAAAAAGAAGCATGTAAAACAACACCTACTACCCTTGTAACTCCCTATTTTCCCATTTACTCAAAAACTCCTTCAAAGAAGTTTACCCCATCAAAAGATACTCACTTTTTCTCCTGATGCAGCTGTAAATAAATAAAGGTTATCCCCATGGAGTCAGTTATAAGAAAGACAATGCTAGTCTATGCCATGCAGGACTCATTCTTAACCATCTCTAAAAGAAGCTTATCCATGGGGAGGATTTCGTGGGAAAATGTCACACCACAGCTGGATAACACCATTGAGATAGATTTTAGTAATCACTGAGTTGGGGCTATCTTAAGATGCCCTCTGTATTTGGGGACAAGGCCAGGAAAAAGGTCAAATTTTGAAACTAAACCAAGACAAAAAGAACTAAACTAAAACTAGGAAAAATCTTGAGTAATTCACTTAAGGATGGAGTTTGCAAAAATATTGCTGATGAGAATAGACTCCTCCAACCAAATAAAGGATAAGGAATAATCTACTAAACTGTGTGGTGATACATGAAGTAACTGTTGCTAGACTTAATAAAAGTTTTCTACACAGATTCTAGTAAAATGGAAGTTAGGTGGCAACAACTTATCAGTGTTAAGTATACACTGTCCAAAGAAAGGTTGGTTATGAAGATTCTTCACAATCAATGAATTGGACAGAATTACTTGTATGGTGGAGAGCTTTAATAGCCACCAAATTTCATGAAAATATCCCTTATGAATACCAAATAACCTTTATTTTGATACTTAATTTTGATCACTCAATCTATAATTCAGCCTCTAATGGGCCATACTGTGATCATGAATCTTAACAGGTGATGTCCCCATAAGAGAAATTTAAGTTTATAAATCATTCTTGTCTGAGGCTGTTTCATATATTTGAGACCCCCAGATTCTAATTACCTGCAGACTAGTTAGAAATATGTGGCTTCTAAATTAGCAAAGTTGAGGACAAGTCCTTGGAATGAGGTCCAGACTTTCCCTCTTGATATAATTTTTGAACTGCAACAAGTAGTAGTTACTTAGATTTCTATAGGCTTAACAACTTCTTTTATTTAACAACAATATCTCCCTCTTAAACAGTAGCTTTTTAACTTCTCAGAAGTGAACTATAGCTTAAAAAAAAAAACCATTTTACATCATGATTTAACATAGAAAAACATATATATGTGTAGAAGTTTGACTAAACAATGCTTATCTGGCTATGTACCAATCATTTTGATATTTTTTTATTCTAGTCTATTCTATTTTATTAAAAAAAAAATACTGATTGCAGCACAGTAAATTGATTTCAGGGCACACTCATGAGTTGGGAACCACAGTTTCAAAAACATTGCTTTAAGGTACTCTGGAAACCAGACTCATCATATTTGAAATAATTCAACTGACATTCCTTAACTGACGTGTGTCTTCCCAATGCAAGCCCTTGCGCCTTATTAGCTAATGCATTTTAAGAGGACATTACTGAAAGGTAAGCTTTTTTCTATAGCATGTGTACTACCCTAGCAACTCACTATTTTCCCATTTACTTAAACAAACAAACAAAAACTTCATTTCCAAACAGCAGAAATATTATTCTGAGAAAAAAAATTAATAAAGAATGAACAAAGAGCTAGAGAATATTTTGATAGGGCAAAATTTCTTCCCCTGGCAGTAGAAAGTATGTTATATATTTCAGGTGGCTATCCAAAATTGAACTCTATTTAGCTGTCATTAAACAACAACAGCAACAACAACTTGTGATTCATGCAACTCTTCTAGAAGGATACATTCTAGTACTCTGAGAGAACACTTAGGAAAGCATTAGCATTTAGCTACAGTAAAGTATTGTTTTTAATTTTATAAAGATAATCTGACATATTTTCTGTGATTTTCTATATTGGAGCAGTATTTGAATTCCTAACAGCCATGTTTGATAAAGCTAGGAATGGTATTTAGCCATTTTGATATTCTTTTCTGAATCCTAAAATTTGAAAACATTTTTATTTAATATTTACTTAACACAGTTTTTCTATTCTATGTTTTCCTGTAACTCATTGTGAAAGTACTTTGCTATAAGACTGGCTTTGGTTCTAAAATATATTACCATTGCCTATTTAAACTGCTTTTCAGATTCTATTACCTTTAAATTAAAGCAAATCTTGCTTTAAAGGAGAAAACTCTATTAATTTTGTCAATATAAAGAAAGACTCTTTTCAAAATAGATTGTTTAATGTAAAGGGAACTAATATAGAACCTATTAGAAATGAGGTACAGGCCCTTAAAAATGTTAGTTTTTTTTTTTGTTGTTGTTGTTATTTAAAATGAAAGTTTCACCAAGGCTTAGCTGAGCTTATAGCCCAAGTGAATATTTATATATGAATTTATAAATCTTAGAAACAGAGTTTTATGGAAATGTTAACAGGCCCTGAGGTATAGCTGAACTTGTTTTCAGGTACTGCTATAATTTCCAGGGTGTGTATGTTTAAAGACTGCAACACAAAAGACTTTTTCTAATGCTGTAATTCTGTAGTTGTATTAGACTGAGTTATGGTATGAGAGAATATTCAGAAATTGTGGCTTAAATGAGAAAATGTGAATGGCGTTACTTATATAAAATACTACTGCAATAGTTCTTTTATTAATTTTTAATGTTCAGCACCCTCTGTGACCTCCTTATTCTCTTGCTGTCAACATGGCAGGCTGGAAACACTGAAATGGGCTGACAGAAAACATAGTGCACGTTACAGCCCAACTCCGGAGTCTCTCGACTCTCTTTCTTTGGCACATGCTAACACAGTCCATGCTAGTCTACATTACAATAATATTTAAGGTCTTGTTTGATACCTTATGATAAAGGAGAGCTGTGTCTGGACTCTGAGCAGGTGCTCCTCGTCGGCATCCCTCTTTCTGATATTGTGGGAATGACATTCAATTAAAACAGAATATAACCCTTTTCTTAAACATCATGGCTCGTAGACATACTTCATGCTCTCAAAACATAATACCTCAGCATGGATAGAAGCTTTTTTTGTGTCTATCCAGCGTCTTCCAAAAGCACATTTTGGTCTGATTCAGCAATGCTTTTCTTGAACAGTAGGAGACTGCTATGTTATGTATATTTACCACTGTCTCTATCACCAAGGAGACTAATCCCCATACCATTACAGTCAAGAACCTCCCAGCATTGTCTTTTGATGACCAAGTTTATGTTGTCACAGCAACAGAGTGCACAGGGCAGAGACACTGAACAGGATTTTGGGATTAAAACTTTCCTTTCCTTTTTAAACGCAAGTGCTAGAGTCACAAGAAAGAGTGCATGAAGGTGTGAGGTCTGCAAATGTCTCGTCATCTGAAACTACAAATGCAAGTTTTAATGGTTTGTCTGGGATAGTGCAAAAGAACGATTTTTGAAGGCAGATTTAAAAATTCTAGGAAGAATGGAAACTAATCCAGACTATGAAACAGATATTATAATCAGGATGTTTGCAATACAATTTTCTCTTAGAGGGCCCTAGTATAGACCTGACTAATAAGTGACAAGACAATTGTGACAATGAGAAATTCTAGTAAAAGCACAGACAACAAAAGGACGGAATTCTCTCAAGACCCTATCTTGGTATTCTCTCATCTTGTGTTAACAATCACTTGAATCCTCGCACTCAATCTGTTCCATCTGTCATAATGATGAGGAATATTGATCAGCAATGAGTTTAAGAATTGGGATTACAAAAGACATGCTACACTTGCTTGCAACATGACCGCATGATTTTTTAGCAACCTTGAAGGGCAAATAATGAAAAGAGAGGACAACACCAACCGGACACGCCGCCATATGTAGTCCGCTTCCCAATACCCACAGCCGGCCAGGGTGTGCCGTCAGCTTTCAATTCCATCAGACCTGAGACGGTGTTGGTGGCTGTAACACCATCTGCACCACCTGTAAAAAACACAGCAACATTTTTCTGAACTTCTTAAAGGGACATTGATTAAAGCCCATTCAAACCCACACAACCCAGGAAAATGCATACGTTACTTTCTTTTGAGAATATATCCTCCCAGGCAATGTCTTCACCAATTTAACTCCTACTATTATACAAAAATGCTAGATATAAAAAAGTTTTATTTGCCATCACTTTATTTTCCCAATTGTTATACAGATTTGCAGATACCAATTTTTTTTTTTAAATTCAATGTTGTTTTCCAGGTAATTTATATCTTGGTAAATCAGAGTACAAATTCCAAGGATGAAACAGAAGCATATATGATTTTTAAAGTCATGCTTTGGTTACATAATTTATATAATTTATATATTTATTAATTTACATAATTAATAACTTATTAATTTATTAATTATAATATATAATTTATATATTCAACAGATATAATATATTGAGCATGTGTTTAAGGCAGCATACGATTCTCTATCAAATATACAGGGAACCAATAGTAAATTTCACATTGTGGAAGCTGTTATCTCTTTTTGACTTCATTACAGGTTCAAATGCTCTTGTTGCACTGTTATATTATGGGGGCATTTATTTTGGAAGGATGGATCATATTGCTAGTTTTGCTACATAATTCTTTGTATGTGAAACAGATGTTTCTTAAGAAAAAATATAAAAGTTCTTGTGTTCCTAGGCCAAAGTTTGGGTTCCACTTCCTAGCTAGAGTCCAGGTATTAAACTACTGCATTTGTGAGATCAAGTGTTCAATTTAATTCCTTTCTTGCACTATGAAAAAAGATATATGTTTATGCTAATGGAAGAAGACATACTTTAGCATGACTATGTAATTCAGACTCATATTTATATAACTGGGCAATGGATGCAAGCTTAGTTCTTACCTTCCTTTGCAGCTCTTGCGATGCTTACGATATCAGTGACATTGGGGGTCAATTTGGCAAAAAAAGGAACCTGAACAGCTTGCCTAACCCAGCGACAGATGTTCCGCACCAGCTCTGGATCCTGTTCAAATAGGTCAGTTAAATATAGAACATAATTAAAGAATTGTGATCAAAATGTGTACCAGAACTACAGCAAAGCTGGAGATGTGCAAGGCAAATCCAACTTGACAATGAGCTACAAGATACATTTCTCAAATTCCTCCTCATTATTACAGCTAGACTCATTAGAGAACTAAGGTTAACACACTTCAAGTGAACTGCAAATTCATCACATAAAGGTTAAATTCCTCAAGGGAGTTTTGGAAAACAAAATTACATAGAACCAAAAGGAAGAAACGTTCCCAACTTCCAGTCGAGTAATATCAGGAATGAAGCATAAACTTCTGGTGATAAGTTCAGGAAACATTGTAGAATTTCTGGTGACCTCACTGATGCAAACTTAATAAAAATATTTAAACTGCTGACTCCTAGGTGAATTATATTAAATCTGAAGTCTGTGGTCTTCATTAATAGACTTAATCTTGCCAAAAATGTATTCAAAAGAAAATAGATCTGTGACTTCATAATTTAAATATGATAAATACTATAAGCTAATATGGAATAATTCAGCCTTGGACCACACATGAGCTAATCAGTAATTATAGCTTACTTTTGTAAATGTCATCAATAGCTGTGCAGCATTTTTAACACTCATCTTCTTGAAAGAATTGATCAAAATGACAAAAATGAAATAAAACATCAAATGCTCATTTTTAAAAGCAAGGAATAGAAGTTTTCATGAGCTTGTTTCCTGTGATTTTTCAGGCTTTTATTTTCTCAGGGGACAAGTATCATTTAGAGGGCAATCACCTACCCTTTCCATTGAAACTAACTTAGCTGTAGTAATGTTCTTTGATTTAAACACATACAATAGTCCTTTTTTCATTACTTTTAGTGCAAAATTTATTCTGACAGGTAATGATAATGTTCTTTGATAAATTACCTTAAAATATGCAATAGCAATTCATTATTGAACTTGATAATATTATCTTGGCAAGTTAAAATGTTTTTGAATAAAAGAAAAACCCAGAAAAATATAGACATATTTAAACTATGAAATAGTAGGCAAGTATATCATTTGTAATTAATCTTTTTTATATATAGTAAAGTTGCTCTTTGCATTCTAATGTTTCAACTTCTTTTAAGATGAGATTTCTAATGTTATAACCTTTAGAGAGAACCTTTTCACTTAGGTTTTATGTGTCTTGATCCATCACCCTGTATCACTCTAAAAGTTATGCATTTCTGTGCTAAGATACTGCAGGGAGGTAATTACTGTTGATTATTATTGTCCTTATTCAGCAAAACTTAATAATTTTAACAAAAAAATTTTGACTTGTTTTGTTCTCTTTTCAGAAGAGTAATTTCTTCATTAAACACAAATATATATATAAAAGCACTGTATATAATGCTCTATGGGGCATATTGTGCATTATGAATAGTAAAATCTGGAGACTTAGCTGTACAAATTCAAACTCATGAAAATGGAGATCTGCCCCTGCCCATGCAATGTTCATGAAATATTTATAACTGCTGCATTGGCATTATGAAGGCAGTTGCATCTTTGTGACTTTCATTTTTAAGTTATGAATTTCCATGGGACTTAGCTTAGAAATGACAGTAACTCTAGATGATATGAATTGAATCTCCTTTGTGAAAACTCTCTTTAAGATAGAATTTGACAATAACTTAAAGATTACTTGAATTGCATAATACATGGAAGGTAGCCTGATAAGAATTAGTGAAACAAATTTAAAATATTATATGGTTCCAATAGAGTGAACAATAATAATCTGATACAGGCTTCGAAGTGGCTTTCAATACTATTGACCACCCTGTCTTTATAATTTACTTCAAACATTAGTCAGACACTTTTTTTTTTCCTGTTGATTTTATTGTATCCAGTTGAATATTTTAAATGAGTGTCTTTTTCTCATTTCTTTACCAATTTTAAAATTGTGCAAAGTTTTTCAGTTTTTAAAAAAAATATGGTCCCTTGGTTACCATTATTTACTGGAGTCATGTGTCTACTTTGAGACACCATAGTTTGACCCTCCTATTGTTCTATGAGTAAGGTTGATGTTGATCAGATACATTTTTCTTATCTTCATATTCAGCCAAATCAGTTTTTGACTGATCATCATACCCAGCTGAAACACAACTTGATTACTTGAAAATCTTAAAAACAACTTCTGAGATACATTGTTGTGAAAATTAATGCCTGTTCTATAAATTGCAAAGTTTTATTTGACAGGCATATTAGAGAATATTCTAATACGACAAGAAATGTGGTAAAGCTAATAACATGCTAAAATGAATCTGTATACTTTGGGAAATTAAAGGATAGACTGTAACTCTTCACACTTTACTGGTTTCCTCACACTTTTGATATGAACATTCAAGATCTAAAAGCAATTTACAGTGTTTCTGCATCTTGACCCTTTCATTTTCTAGTGACAGCATTAGATGACTTTGCCCATTCCTCATAAGCCAGTTTTTAGAATCTTATTGAAAAGGAGAAAATTTTAGATCATTTTAATCCCCCCCCAAAATATTCCAGATAGAAAATATACAAAGGTACAATTATCTCTCAGACAAATTGAGACTTTAATATTGTTGACACCAACAAAATGCAAACAAAACAAAACAATTCTGAACTGCTTTACTATTTTTCAGACTCATAGCATAGTAAGCACTCAAAAATATTTGTCTTATCAATGAATGAATGAGTGAAATCTTGGCACATTTTCCAATTTATATCTTTATGTTGTCATCAAAATATAAACTATGTTTAGGTTTAAGAAAACCTGGATATATTTTTTGATAGGTCATGTCTAAAAACATGAAATCTAAGAAGTTGAACTGACAAATCTGGGATAATACTGAAGAAAAATGATGGTCATGCCAGTAAGAAGAGCCTGAAACAGAGTAGCAGCTATGTACGGCATGGAACGCATAGAGAGATTGAGAGGTGGTGAGTTTTTTGTTTGTTTGTTTTTGTTCATTATTATTATTACTATTACTGGAATAAAGAATATGCTCTAGAATTGATTGAAGTGATGAATGCACAGCTATGTGACTGTACATAATGCCATTGATTGTACATTTTAGATGGATTTATGCTTTACTAATATGTATCAATAAAATTGATTTGTTAAAAAACAACTACTTGGATCACCAATTTTTATTGGATCTTTCTACGGGTATCAATAATGCCTATCTCTGACCATGATTTGCAATCTCTTCCACAGCAGCTGTTCATTTGTGTGTGTATATGTGTGTGTGTTTCTGTGTTTCTTTCACTGTTAAGCACTTTGCTATCCATGTGATCACCAAAGAAAGCTCTGAGGCAACAAAATTAGTTTTCTGTGATGGAGGTATGTGGCATTATAAATCAGAAGACACTGAAGCCCTTAAGGGAATCAGTGAGGTCCTAGAGAGCAAATGGTGGTCTTGAGGGTACCACATGAGGTGAAGGTACCAGAGCAGACTTGTGAGGTGATGAAAAGAGGATTAAAAAAAGGGCTAGAGACACATTTGGCCTTTTTGACTGTTTTAATGAGGAGCAGCCCTGTGTCTGCCTGCAGTTAATGTGCTCTGACATAGATTCCTATGAAAACCAAACAATAATGAGAACAATAAAGACTAGGAAATGTAGCACTGAGTAGATTGTTTATTGCAATAGTTTCCATTTTCCAAAACTGGTGGTTTTTAAAATGTAATTTACTCTCTGGGCCATAAGACAATGATTTTTAATTCTGGTAACTAGTGTGTATGTCTCTAGCTACACATTGAGGAAGGTCTACCAACAGTCCAACCTGCTGCTTTTGAGGCCCTTACAGTGACCCTTCCCATTGTAGGGCATCCCTTCCCGCCAATTACTTAGAGCATCAAATCTCATGGGTTACTAGAGAAAAAGACTGACAATTTCCTGATAAGTAAATTAGAAGTGAAATTTGTGACTTGAAGAAACATTTCTCTCCAATTTACCTGGTAATTTGACCTCTGTAAAATTATTTTCAATGAGCCTACTGAAAAATTTTACCAGATATAAAATGTTTTCCACTGAGGAACTACTAAATCTTAATTCACGTGAACTGCCAAGAAGTGGCTAGCCTTTTTATTACATCCCCCCCTTTTTTTGATGGAGAAAACTGGGGCCCAGATTAATGTGAGTATCAATTTCACCTCCTTAATTTTCTTTCCCATTATCATGTCCTAAACCATCATCTTCTTTAGCAAAATTGTTCCCTGTATTGAAATTCAGCCATCAATTATAAACTAGAACTATAAAAGGCTTCTGTATAATTTATAACTATAAGACTAGATATAGTGTCAAAGTAATAAGGCAAATATGAGTTATTTATGTCAACAATAAGGACAGAATTAGTTCACTACTCCAGGTACAATTATTAGTTAATGAAAAGATTGTATGTCAGAAGGGAGAGGTGTTGAATTAATTTGTGGATTAGCATGTATCATTCTTGAATCAGTTTTCCTGATTTAGGAATTCTAAGAGCAGTACAACCACTTTGGAAAACAGAAGACAAGAAGACACAGAAGAACACACAGAGAGCAGACAGCAATCACAAAACACTGAGGGCTGGGGGCAGGGATGAGAAATAAATAAATAAATAAATCTTTGCAAAAAAAAAGTGAATGGATAAACACACTGTGGTATATCCTTATGATGGAATATGATTCAGCAATAAAAAGAGACAAATCCCTGCAACAACTTGGATTTATCCAAAAATATTATGCTGAGTTTAAAAAGCCAGATACAAAGGAGTACATGCTTATAATTACATTTATATGAAAATCTACAAAAAGAAAAAGCTATGCTCATAAAATGCACATCAGTGGTTGCTAGAACGGGGGATTAAGAATGAGGGAGGGTGCACATGGCCCATCAGTCCCTTCTATTTAAACCTATATGTGATGCTGGAGTTTGTAGGTATACTTCCAGAGACTGGAGCCTCTGGCCTGCCCATGTACCAGCTGTGCCTGGAATCTTGGTGGAGCTGCAACTCCTACTCTACAGCTCAGTGGACTCACTCAAGTCACCTGGTGAGGAGGCGAAGATGGACAACGGGCCATCCCAGGGAATGGAGAGAGCCTGCATCTGCAGGCAGGATAATCCCATCCACCATATCCATGGGATATAAGCCCACTCTCACTCGGAGGTGGAGTGGACATCACCATCCCAGACTCCTCAGGATTGGTGGAAGAGCTATGGACTAGAGTGGACTTAATGGTATTCTGTTGTAGACATAATTGTTATTCAAGCAATGGAAGAAATTATAATAGTGAGGTGGAGCCAGTGGCCACTAGACGCTTTCAGGGCAGGGAAGGGAAAAGCAGATGTAATACAGGGGCTTTTTCAGGACTTGGGAATTATCCTGAGTGACATTACAACGACAGATTCAAGCCATTTTACATCAGCATATACCATGCAGAACTTTGTGGGAGAGAGTGTGGTCTACAATGTGAACTATGGTCCATGCTTAGTGGCAAAGCCCCAGGATGTGTATATCCATTGCAGGTGATGTGCCACACTAATGAAAGATGTTTATGTGGGATGTTATTGGAGGTGTGGGAGGTGGGGAACATGGGAATCCCTGTAATTTTTGTGTAACATTTATATAATCTAAGCATCTTTTAAAATATATATATATATATTTATATATATATATTTTTATATTTTTTACATATATGTTTTATATATATGCATATATAAAGACACTCCAGAGACAGTGCAGGTGAGGGACAGGGTCTGTGAAGGCTTCACCAGGCCAGGTACTGGACTCCTGCACCTGCACCTGAGACAGTACACCTGAGGAGAAGGAGAACCACAGTGAGTCTGTGCTCAGATGCACCATCCCATTACTTTCATGTCTGAATCCCTGAGAAACTCACATTTAGGAGCTGCCACCAGAAAAAGGAAGAACAACAGGGCTTTCATGTTCTTATGGGTGAGGTCCATGACTCCAGAAAGTATTTTCAGACTGTGTGGAACCTTAATTTAAGTAAATGAGTGTTATTGTTTCACGTGTTTGTGCACATGGTGATTTGCATTTGGGAGGTAACTCTGTATGTAAAATGAAAGAAGGTGAGGGAAGGTCCTTGACTTATGGGCACCCTTGGCAGGAAGATGCTGGCTGATCCTTCTGAGAACACAGTCCTCTCCCTGGGGTGCACCATTACCAAACCCAATTTCCTCTACTTCCAACCCAGAAATGTGTTGAATGAGTTGGACAGGGAGCCAAATTTGGCCAAGGATCAGGGATGTCTTTGGGAATATGGTCATTTTGTCACTACCCCATGCGATTACATATATATAATATGAAAAATCCCTGATAAAGTTGATTTTCACACCCACACACACACACACACACACACACACACAAGAATGAGGGAGGGAAGAGGCATAATGGAATTTTTAAGGGTAATGGAAAACTTCTATATCTTGATTGTGTTGGTATTTACACAAGGTATGGACATTTGCCAAAACACGTGGTGCTTTGCACTTAAATGTGTTTGTTCTATTGTCAGTAAATTATACTTTCATAAATTTCATTTAAAATTTCAAAAACAATTCTGAGGGTGCTCAAATATAAATGAAAAAATGAAAGGCAGTGGCATTCTAACCAATGTTGTTTCTCTCCTTGCAACAATTATTTATTGATCACAGGTAATGCAGTTGGTCTCTGATGGACACTAATATGAATGAAAGAAGGAACTCAGAGTCTATTAGGAAATACAACCCAGGCAAAAAAAAAAAAAATTCAAGTTAGATATTAAGTGCCAAAAAAAGAACCTGATAATAATTTAGCATTTCATAGTATTTCAGAGCATGGAGCAGAAGGCTTGGCACATAGCAGGCACTCAACAAATATTGTTGAATTGATAGAGTCTACATTGAACAATTGACACTGACTTTCTTACTTCTATTTACAAAGAAGAAAATTAGGAGTAAAAATAATTTGGTCCGGGGTACCCTAGTAACTAAACAACTGTTTTAGGCACTAATCATTATAATAGACAATGGAGATTTGGTCTACCAATCAACAACAACAACATGACAGCAACATGTAATTAGTTTATATGCTAATCCCCAACCCTGTCCTAGGTCTTTTACCAATATAATGAATTAATGAAAACCACTTTAATAACCTCATGGGAAGGTCAACTGAAAAATTCTTCCAAAATGTGTTGCATCTTTAATTCCCTGTGTCTTGACCTGTACTTCATTGTAATGTCTGCTTTTGCTTTCATGCTTTATTCTGTTTGCCTCAATTCTAGTTCTGCTTTCCCTCCTTAACCTCCACATTTGATGTTCCTCTATCTATATTCTGCATTTCTGCATTTTATCATTTTATCATTTGCACACTTCTTTCTGGATCGGGCTCCTTTGAAACTTGATACCTGCCTGGAGTTTCCCTACTTCTATTCATCTGTGATCTATGGCTATTGGTCACTTAGGGCCAGCCATTCCTTTCTGCCCCACAATGATTTTCCTTTGCCTCTTCTGAATACTTCCCTTCTCTTAGCTTTTATCATGCTTTCCGCCCTGCCCCCCCAAAAAAAATCAAGATGGACATAGGCTTCATATGTCTAAGTTCATAGGCAAATTCCTTTTAAGAACCATATACTTGGCCACTGTCCAGAGAAATTAAGACACTGCAAAATCCTCTTAAAACAGCTTAGAACATAGGTCATTCTTTTAAACATCTTTATACTGAGTCAAATCCCTGATATACATTAGGCACTCCTTAAATACTTATTTAATGAGTAAATAAATAACAAAGTTAAGATTTGACTCTGAGGTTTGCTGGTATAAAAAATAAAGACAGGAAAAAAAAAAATAAAGACCTTGAACTTTCCTTATATATGAGATATAATTTATCTGTGAATTATCTACCATGCAAAAAGGATGCCACCCCCAGTCTGCTTATTAATGAAGTTATGCAGTGTAACCTGAAAAATCTTAATATATGGAGAAACAGGCTATGCACATGCTTTGCTGATGCTACCAGTAGGTTTTCAAAATTGCAGACCAGCTGAGCCAAACTGAACCCCAGCAGGTTTTCCAATCACTGCTCGGAACACACTAAAAAGACTTCAGTGGGTAATGAAGTGCAGGCAGTTGCTTGCACTACTGTGTGTGGATTCATTTATATAAGGCAAGTGAGTATTTAAGTGCATAATAAGGAGTTTTTATTCTTTGCAGACTTCAGGCAACTTGGCATTTGTTTTCTTAATGCAAAGCATTAGTGTAAACAGTATATCAATTGATAGTTTATACATCTGCTGGTCTATTTACTTAGCCTATATTTTCGAGTGCTAGAGTTAGAAAACAACCACAAGCATAAAACCTCAGTATCTTTATAATCCCATATTGGTGTGAATGATTAACCAACACAGGGAGGAGGCTAGTGTAAAACAGCATTCTGCCCTGGAGCACCCACTATGCTGATACATTTAGGATAAAGAGAGTCTAGGGAAGTCAAGCTTCTGTCCTGGGAACTTTATGAAATCCAAGCAAGAAGGAATTACTGCTGAGGCAATTTTAAATAACGTAACAGAAAAAACCTCAATCCCCTGGCAATGAATGGTTTCAGCTAAGGGGAACTCATCCATAACATGTTGGTACAGAGTTCCTTAAGGGATTTCTTCCCACTGCTGCTGTAAGAGCTGGAAAGAAATATCTGGGCCTTTTTTTTTTTTTTTTTCCTTTCTGGGCAGCTCTGGGGCCTGATTTGCTTGTTTGAGCTGAAAAGGAATTGGAGATACTAAAAGTAGGGTGATTTTGTTAAAAAGACTTTGTGTGAAAATACGGCACGGGAAAGATATTAATATGGCCTTTTCTAAGTGTGATATCCACAAACTCTTAACACAAAATCCATAGGTGCTAGATTTCACCCAAAATTTGAGCATTGCTGAACTTAATCCCTACCAATTAACTTATTTACACTCTTGTAGTAGTTTATAAGATACATACCATTCAATTTAAATATATATATTTAAATATATTCATATAAAAAGGAGTTCTTTTTTTAACAGTTTTTCAGGTATCAAGCAATGGAAAGCATGACCTGGTTAGGTTACCCCGGTGTTGGGTGTTTAGTGTAAGGTGACAGTGAAGTAAGAAAGTAGGTGAAACGCTTTTGAGAAAGGAAAAGAGAGGCCTCTGAGAAGATGGATGCCTCTCATTCATACTACTGGATATGAAACAGCTTTGGTGACCCATCAGTGACGCTAGTGACTAAGAGCAACTTCTGCTTTCTTGCTATTCCTTTAGAAGTGGGTGTCTATTGTTTTAAGGACTAAAACTCTAAGATACTACTGAGTTTATATTTCTTAGCATTTTTTCCACTTTTACTTTTATTTACATTTTTATTTTTCCTATATTGCCTTTTTGGTTCTCCAGTCCACTTTTTTACTGTCTATTATAGAACCTATAGGTTTCAGAATAAGACCCACAGAGAAGATTCAGTACAGTGTAGTTCTTTATATGTTTTGCAGCTGTCCAGTATTTCACCTCTCTGGTATTTTGTGGGAAATTCTAACTTCTGGCAATGAAGAAACAAGTACATGATCTAGGCTTAGCCAACTGAACCTCTAGCTAGGAACTTCAATCTAGAACTTCAATCTGGTGAACATCTGTTTGTGGTGGGGTGTGTCTCCTGGCAGGATCCAACAACGGCAGTAGTGGCAAACACTGGCATGGTAGAGGCTACATCCTAACTGGAAAATTCTTGCTGCCCCTTCCCTGGGCCCCTTTGGCTTCTGCTCATTCTCTAAGCCTGTTGTTCCTGTCATCCCTGGTTCTGTAAGACACCTGTATCCTGCCAATAAATCTTTTTCTTCTGTTGGTCAGAATCGGATTCTGTTGAATTCAATTAAAAATGTTTAAAATGATACAAGCAATTAGCCTTTAGTAAACTTATTGCCTGAATTATGGCACCACACTCCGTGATGGGTAGCTGACCTCTTTTTATTTAGTTTCCAAGTGGGCTCTTTTTTGTTCAAGATACACTATCTGGCTCAATGAATTATGGTCAAGGTACCTAGGACACACACTTTTGTGGCAACCTGTGTGCAAGATACTGGCTCTGGCTACTTTCCTTTAGAAAGGAGCTCTGTGCATGGCAAACCCTTTAGCTTCATGTACTGTATAGTAAGAAAAAAAAAGGAATTTTTATTTAGCACCTAACAATTAGCCCAAAACTTTCCATGAAATGTGGGAATTAGAGAAGAATAACGCATCAACTTTGTCCTCAAAGAACTTACAATCAAGTTATAACAATTTAGGAGACTGAAAATTTGTCAGAATATAAGAAAAGGCTTTTGGAATTTCTATATGTCTCTATTCATCTATAAATCATTTAGCATTTGAATATGTTATAATGAGCAAGTCATATAATTCAAGAAACTCTTACAAAAATAAGTGGTATATATCACCGAGATCCAGCAAAGCTTAATTTCTCTTTTTTCTATTTACTCTTTATTTTTTTTTAAATTTGATTTCAAATGCATTAAGAGTAGCTGTGATTTTTAAAAATATGATTTCTTATGAAGATGGATATGTAAACAGAGAACAGTAATATAGCCTATAAGGAAAAATATCTAGAGGCACAGAAATTAAATTAAAATATGATCTCCCTTTCTCTTTGAATATTTGCATGATTTCCAACTTAACAAGGATATTTCATTTATCCCAATTCAACTTTACAAATGTGCCTCTGGCCTACATTGTTGATAAAACAGTTGCTGGAGCTTGCATGGGGGAAATCTTCAAACTGTCTGGTATACAAGGTCATATTAGTAGTAAAAATAGATGGGTATTTACTTTTGCAATATTCAACAAATGAAAAGTATCCAAAGGACTGCTAAATTTCAATAGTTTAAAACTTTCCTTTTTGATATCATATGACTGCACTAGGTGAACTTTCCTGGGTTATGTTATTAATGCCTAGATGCAACAGCATCTAATTAGATTTTTAGATAATCTAGGCAAGGCAGCAGCCGGCATTACAGAGAAGGCTTTATCTCATACCTTTCCAGTCACTAGGAACTAATGTTCCTGGATCGTAACGCGCAGCACTTGAAATCACAAATGCAAAACATACATTCTTTATTGCTTCGTTTTTTCTTTGATAAGTAAAGGATTTATGAGAATGCCAACAGTTGCCTAAACTGGGCACTCGCTATCACCCTAACCATGAAGTCTTTCTGAAGAGTTTCATTTTGGTAAAAGAAACATATAAACAAATCAAAACATGTGTTCTACTCGAAGCATTTATAAAGTAAATGGAAACTTAGATGCATGAATGGAAACTTATTTTATTTATTTCTACATGGGGAGGAAAAGAAAGGACTTAACAGTGAAGGCGATTAATCAGGAAATGGCATCTAGCTGCAGTGAAGTCTGTGCATCAATACATGAAAAAGGAAAAGATAAAAAACATGGAAATTTGTAGCATAGTGGGACATAGAAAAAAATAGTGCATATGAAGGGGACAGGGAGGAGATGTGGTTAGAGGGTTCGACTAGAGTTTAGGGTCATTTTCCCCAAGAATTTGTTCCTTATCCACCACATGATAAGAAAATATGGAAACATCATATGTTTGGATCCATGTTTCAGAAGGCAAACTCCCACAACATTTTAGAGGAGGCATACATGTCTATATGGTCGGAGGATAAGATACAGTGGAAGCAGAAGGTCTAATATAAAGGGTAGCAGTGAGAGCCAAGAATTTCAGGTAGACTGGGAAGTCATTTTGAGAATGAATATTATGATCAAGGGGTGGGGCATGGTCACTGTGGGTAGACAATCACTCAATAAATGAGGGAATACTGAATTCCCGGCCTGGAGAGTTCTACATTCTCCAAGGGAGCAGCAACAGTCCCCCGAGTGCAGGGGCAGTGTCTGGCAAAAGAGGATGGTCCACTGATGGGTTCCTGCTATTGATGACTAGCCTTATGAGTCCTTGCTCTTGTAATTGAAACGTACCTACTGTTACGGGGTGCCTAAGGGTTGCCACCTGAGAGCTTCCTTGTTGCTCAAATGTGGCCTCTCTCTAAGCCAAACTCAGCATATGAATGCATTACCTTCCCCCCAGCATAGGACATGACTCCCAGGGATGAGCCTCCCTGGCAACGAGGGATTAATACCAAGTGCCAACCGGCAATATGACTGGAAAAAGACCTTGAATAAAAGGGGGAAAAGGTAAAGACAAATGAGTTCATGTGGCTAAGAGACTTCAAAGAGAGTCAGGACGTCATCCCAGAGGTAACGCTTTTGCACACCTCAGCAGGATCTAATAGATCGCCAAAGTGGATATCACCCCACACAAAGGGGCTCTTGAGGGCTCTGGAGACACCCAAGTCCTATATAAGGGGGGATAGCCCCAGAGATTGATGCCTAATCAGTGGGCTCTACTTTGGAATCTGTGCTCCTGAGAGTGACAGAGTTGGACTCAAATAAGTCTTCCCTACACATGGTCCATCAGTCCCTTCTACTCAAACTTATATATGATGCTGGAGTTCATAGGTGTACTTCCAGAGACTGGAGCCTCTGCCTGCCCATGTACTAGCTGTGCCTGGAATCTTGGTGGAGCTGCAACTCCTACTCTACAGCTCAATGGACTCACCCAAGTCACCTGGTGAGGAGACGGTGATGGACAACAGCCATCCCAGGGAATGGAGAGAGCCTGCAGCTGTAGGCAGGATAATCCCATCCACCGTATCCATGGGATATAAGCTCACTCTCACTCGGAGGTGGAGTGGACATCACCATCCCAAACTCTTCAGGATTAGGGGAAGAGCTATGGACTAGAGTGGACTTAATGGTATTCTGTTGTAGACATATTGTGATTCAAGCAATGGAAGAAATTATAACAGTGAGGTGGAGCCAGTGGCTACTAGACGCTTTCTGGGCAGGGAAGGGAAAGGCAGTTGTAATATGGGGGCTTTTTCAGGACTTGGGAATTAACCTGAGTGACATTACAATGACAGATATAGGCCATTTTACATCAGCATATACCATGCAGAACTTTGTGGGAGAGAGTGTGGTCTACAATGTGAACTATGGTCCATGCTTAGTGGCAAAGCCCCAGGATGTGTATATCCATTGCAGGTGATGTGCCACACTAATGAAAGATGTTCATGTGGGATGTTATGAGAGGTGTGGGAGGAGGGGAAGATGGGAATCCCTGTAATTTTTGTGTAACATTTATGTAATCTAAGCATCTCTTAAAAAAAAAAAAAA
>JAQZBX010022043.1:7140-31946 GCA_029593785.1 Cabassous unicinctus | reverse complement strand
TCTTAATAAACTTTTTTTTTTTGAATCAAACAATATGTTACACAATATATTTGGTTCATAGTAACACATTCCTACAGTATTTGTCCTTTTGTGTCTGGCTTGCTTCGCTCAACATAATGTCCTCCAGGTTCATCCATGTTGTCATATGCTTTACGACTTCATTTCTTCTTACAGCTGCATAATATTCCATTGTGTGAATAGACCACAGTTTGTTTATCCATTCGTCTGTTGATAGACACCTGGGTTGTTTCCAACTTTTGGCAATGGTGAATAATGTTGCTATGAACTTCGGAGTGCAGATGTCTCTTTGTGTCACTGTTCTCATTTCTTCTGGGCATATACCCAGTAGTGGTATTACAGGGTCACGTGGCAAGTCTATATTCAACTTCTTTAGGAACTGCCAAACAGTCCTCCATATTGGCTATACCATTCTGCATTCCCATCAACAGTGAAGAAGTGTTCCTATCTCTCCACATCCTCTCCAACACTTGTAGCTCTCTAACTTTTTAATAGTGGTCATTCTGATAGGTGTGAAATGATATCTCATTGTAGTTTTGATTTGCATTTCCCTAATCATGAGTGATGTTGAGCATTTCCTCATGTGTTTTTTTTGTCATTTGTATTTCTTCTTTGGAGAAATGTCTATTCAAGTCTTTTGCCCATTTTTTAATTGGGTTGTTTGTCTTTTTATTGTTGAGCTGTAACATCTCTTTATATATCCTGGATTCTTAATAAACTCTTTACTTCCTTGCCTACCCTATGGAATGTCCTTAAATTCTTTTATGCAACATAAACCAAGAACCTAGAAGCCCAGAACCCAGAGCTTTCTGCTAACAGTGAGTCAGAAGAATAGGTAATTTCATTTAATCTTATGTAAACCAGCCAGCAGGAAACATTTGCTACTTATTCCATAATCCATTCTCCCTATTTCCCCATCACTTTTCATATTCCACCCACAGAGTAAAGTTCATCTAAGTAAAGTTCATCCAAGAGGCAAAGGAGCATGTATATGATAACACTGTCAGCATTATTTACATTCTACTCATCATGAGAACATTTGTCTTTGTTTATGGATGTGCCCACTTATAATCAGACACACTAATACTTACTTTTAAAAAAATTGTGATAGTGAACCATTGTCCACACAAAAAACAAATTGGATAGATAGACTCATTGACACTAGTCCAGACACTTGGGTTTGTTTTCTCATTCATGATGGTGGATTTTCACAGATCTACCCATACTTGCTTGCTTTGTCATTCATAAACCTTATAAGCAATTTGTGAGGTAGGTGGCAGGGAGTTATAAATCCAACCTGGGGTCTTTAATCTTGTTGAGGTATGTTCTTGTTTATGAGGTGATGTAAACTGGTAAAATGCAGATACATCATTGTTGCCTTTAGGAAAACTTTATAACAAGTAACAAATGAACTAGAACTAACCAGACCCAACTGGGTGCAGGACCTGACCAAGGTCCTCACCGAGAGCATCCAGATAACCTTTGCTATCTTCGGCATCTTACATTTCCCAACGCTGATTTACTTCTTCCTTGGGAATATTGTGGCAGGGCTTAGCGAAGTCTTCAGGGTTTCTTTTCGTTGCCTTAATATTCCCTGAATATCTGCTATCTTTAGATAAAAGGAAAAATTTGAACCAACTGCCCCCAATTCAATTTGGCCACATTTTCATTCTTGAATTAGCTTGAGCTCAACTAACATTATTTGTCAGGACAATAAATATCTACTGAACACAAAACAAGAGTATGAAATTGGCTAGTATTTGGTTATTGTGACCAGTGTTAAATCTTGGCTACATTCTATAATTTGTTGTTATTAATCTGAATAGCTATATTTTTATTTCAGTCATAAAAGCAGTTATGTATGCCCTTGCAAGTAAGTAGTTTTTTGTTAGATGGGACAATTTGAAGATTTTTGTGAATCCCAGAAAAGATAATGTTCTTGGAGTTAATCCATTCCTGTGGTGTGGGACCCTTTGATTGGATTGGATTCAGTTGTGGGGCCTTTGAATGGACTACTTCAGTAAGGTGTGCCCGAGGGTGGGTCTTGGTCCACTTGCTGGAGTTTTATATAAACAGAGGGACACAGAGAGAAAGAGAGCTGCCATTTTACCTTGCCAGATGAGAGAGGACTCCAGGATCCTAGTTGCAGAAAGACAGAGTAATCCCAAGAGGCTGAGAGAGAGGCTAGAGGCTAGAATCAGCAGAACAGCCTGAAGCTGAAGAGACAAGGTCCAGAGAATGATGAGCCATATGCCTTATTTCCCACAGCTGAGCTCAGGGAAAAGGTGCACATGGAGCAGGCAGAGACTGGCCACCATTTTGCCCTGCCATGTGGCATGACATGAGTCCAAAATCACAGCAACCTATCTTTGGTGAGATAGTATCTGTGATGATGCCTGGATTTGGACATTTTCACAGCCTCGGAAATGCAAGATTTTACCCTAATAAATTCTTATTATAAGAGCCAACATATTTCTGGCATTTGGCATTGGCAGCCTCTAGCAAACTAAAGCAGTAGTTTTTGAGAAGAAAACTTATTTTTATCTGTATATCCTTTGAAACCTGAGTATCTTTTTACTATCTGCATGACCTATTAAAAAAAACTAATATAAAACATTTTAAGAGGAGAAAAAATAAAAAATACATCATCATAAATTTACCTAGTCTGACTTATTCTCTCCTCTTCCCATATTTCCCCCCAAACTCTTCTCCCCTTTTCTGCCAGAGCTGTTTATTTAACTAATGATCCATTATTTTTAAACTTCTGGCAAAATGGAGTTTTAGGAATTTATTCTAAGACAATAAATCATTCAAGTATACAAATATATATGTACAAAGGTTTTTATTGTACCATTGTCTTAAATTAGTGATAAATTTGGTCAACATAGATGGAGAGATTATATCTATTGGAATACTATGCAGTCAAAGTTATGATGTAGTCTATTTTATTGACATGGAAATGTTTATGATACAAAAGAAAAAAGTTTATGTGATAAAATAAAATATCATGAGTAAATACTCAAACATGAATTCTCAGTTTACATTGCTGTTTTTTCTTTTTTCTTTTTTGCAGTGGAAGGACTCGTTTGGAGGAAAGGTGATCTTTGCTAATTATCTGAGTTCAGTTTTTAATAGGACACTGAGCTTCTGAACATTAAAGGATATTATGAGGGAAACTAAAGTGTTTAAGGCAAAAAGAAAGCTGGGAACAGAAAAGGAAGGCAAAATATGTAGTGAGCTTGGACACCAGGAGCCCCCAAATGAAAAAAGTGGTCTGAGAGCTCTAATGAGGTGTCAGGTCAGTAGGCCTAAGGAAGAACTGCTTTCAGGCACTAAGAGCCACACTGTATTATAGACCTTGCCAGCCAGGCAACTACCCATCCTTCCTATGAAACAGAACTTTACATGGCCTGTGCCCAGGTCCCATACCTGTTTATCATTCAATTTGTACTCTGAGGGAACGTTACTCTGTCTATACTAGGGACTCACTAGCTGATTGTCCAGCATGGACAATCCATGCCATAAGTATGTTTTCTGCCTCCCCCGCACCCCCCGCATGACTGCCCAATCTGGACATCTCCTCCCAATGTCCTTAGGACATCTCTTAGCTCAAGGGGACCCCCTAGAGACCTAATGGTGTGGTGGTGGTATGGGAGGGATGGGGTTGACAACTGTATATGCTTAAGGACTCAAGGTTGGAGCAATGGGGAGTGGATGTCACTGTTCCGCCTTAATACATAGGAAGGTGTAGAAGGATATATATCAAATGAGTAGAGTATTTTGACCTCTCTTGGATAATTTTACCCATATTTTTATATATCAATATTGTTTCTAAATATTAGCATTTTAATGAGAATATTAGTATTTAATTTTCAAGGAAACAACATTCTAAAGCAAACCCCATTAAACCTATTTATAGCCTTGAATGATTTTCACAAAGTATTTCTAATTTTCCATTTTCATTTTTATTTTATTGACATTACTTTCTTTTTGGGAAAGATTTTTGGTATAAATTTTACAATGAAATTTTTATTGAGGATGGCATCTAGCATTTGAGCTTTATTTGGGTGCCATTATTTCTTTCAAATCTACTTTTCCCAGGTTATATTTTGAAAATTAATTTTTTTCCAAGGATTTTTAATTGTTCCATTAATTTTAGTCAAATTTTTATTGTGAGTTTTAGTAACTTTCAGTTTTATTTTTGTGTCCATTATTTCTTCTAAGCTTACACTTTTGAGATAATGGGTGCAGTTATCCTTCAGTCAGTTTTCTAACAATTACAATGAAGTGAGGTACAGACCATATAGACAGGTTAGTCTTTGATGGAAGCAAGAAAGCAGATTCAGGATAGCTGGTGTCCTAGTTTGCCAGAGCTGCTATCACAAATACCATACAATGGGTTGGCTTAAACAACAGGAACTTATTGGCTCATGGTTTTGGGGCTAGCAGAAGTCCAAAATGAAGGCATCATCAAGGCAATGCTTCCTCCTTCTCATCCTGGTGCTCCCTGTTGGCAGTCCTTGGGTTTCCTTGGTCCACATCTCTGCTTCTTGTCATCACATGGTGAAAACCTCTCCTTTTTCACATCTGTGACTTCCAGATCTTCTTTAAAAGCCCTCAAGTAATCCAGATTAAGAATCACCCTGTTTCACTTGGCCATACTGTAAAAATAACATCTTCAAGAGGTCCTATTTACAATGAGGTCACACCTACAGGAATGCAGATTAAGATTAAGAACATGTGTTGGTTGGGGTACATAACTCAACCCACTACAGCTGGTAGATTTGGTAGTGGAAAAATGTCCATCTAAAATAGCTTCTTCCCCTATGATGTTAATGAGGCAAGGCCAGCATCTGAGAGTGAAGGAGGAGACAAACATAAGTAAATTTGTTTTTTTTAATTGTGGGTAAAAATCAAAATTTTCACAATACATATCAATATTTGTAAAATGATATATAAATACATATGCATATATGTGCATTTGCTTACATAAATGTTATTTTATAAATATATATATATTTTAAAGGTGCTTAGATTACCAGACATAAGTAAATTTTTGAAGAGAATGTGTGATACAATTATTTTGGAGAGAGATGCTATCCTATTAGGGAAGAATGGTAGGATCGCTGGGCAATGTTAAGTGCTTTTTTGAGAGTCTTTGGACTTGGATTTAAAGTGAGATCAGCTGTGTATTTTTCTCCCACTTTGTTCAGCTGCTTGAGTTCAGGAGAATGGCAGACAGTTGAGTTTCACTTAACTTGGAGTTTGGCAAGGTGTTTATGGCAGAGGGAGAGAGGAGAAAGGCCTTGTCAAAGCATTGCTCCCATAATTATCTCGTTCTCTCCAGTATCATCAAACTTTTGTCTGATTTTCCTTTGGTATAAAAATATGCTCTAGTATCTTTCATCCTTAAATAATAACAAAATACAAACAAAATTTGCCTTTTGCCCTATTTCTCTTAGAAGAGCCAAGCAACCACTGTTTCTCTGTTCCCCTTCAGAGCTTAACTTTTTAAATAAGTTTTTTAATAGTCTCTGTTCCATTTCCTCACTTGACATTTTCTTTTAACCCATTCCACTCAGCTCTTTCTGATCACCCTACTGGGACTGTGCTTATCAAAGCCACTGATCACACTTGTGCCAAATTAATAGTCAGTTCTCAGTTCTGATCTTATCCGATGTCTCAGCACTTGACCACTTTCTTCTTAGATTTCTTGACACCACACATCCCTCTTTCCCATCCCATCTCCATTTCATTGGCTATTCCATTGAAGCCTCATTTGCTGGTTTCTCCTCTGCAGGATTTTTAAATGTTGGAGAGCCCATTCTTGGGACTCAGTTTCCCTAGGGGATCATCTTAATAATCAAGGCTTTCATTATTATATGTCAGTGACTCCTGTAAACAGATTTTCCAATGTTGGAAAATCCCTGCATTCCTAGATCCACAGAGGATTATGATATAGTGTTTTGTTTTGTTTGTACATTGATGGGTACAACTTGCAAATGCTTTATTTAGGAGTTTTGCTATATATTTATTAGTGAGATTATCTATAATTTTTTTATACAGCCACTGTGCAGTTTTTGTTGTCAAAATTATCTTGGCTTTGTGAAATGAGCTGGGTAGCTTTTTTTCGTTTTTATTTGCTTTCTTTTTAAGAACCATATTTTAGGTTAGGGATTGACTATTTTTGTAAGTGTGGTAAAAACTGGCTTTAAAACTGCCTCTTACAAATTTTGGAGAAAGATTTTGGATTACTGATTACATTTCTTTAACAGTTAAAGTTTATTCTGATTTTGCATTTCTTCTTGAACCAAATTAGGTAATTTGTGTTTTGGTTTAAAAAAAAATGTCTTTTTTATCTAAGATTTTCAAATCTTTGAGCAAATTTGTTCATAATATACTCTTCATGGTGGAAATGGTGAGCTGGCACTTGGCACCCATTCACATTTTTACCAGTGTGCCTTTCCCTATGCAGAGGCTGGAAAGCTAAAAACTGTACTGCCCAGACGCTTTCTCACAGCAATTGTTCCGGGTGTAAATTAGGTTCTGCCAAATTAGTTGCTTTGCTGTGATATTTGGAAGGTGAAGCAAGGCACAGGTCATAATACTGCTGCTTTAATTGTTGCTGTTGGCCAGTCTAGTCTTTGACTAGGTAGGTATTTGGCCTTCCAATGTGTGGCAGTTTGCGATTATTTATGAATCCCCAAAAGAGAAAGATTATGTTTGTAAATCCATTCCTCTGGGTGTGATGCCCTTTGATTGTGTTAAATTCAGCTGAGTAGGCTTTGACTAGATTACCCATTAAGATTAGGGCTTTTTGATTTGACTAGTCAGTGGGCATGACTCAGTTTGAGTCTCTGCCCCCTTGCTGGGTCTGATATAAAGGGTCACTCACACTCACTGAGTCACAAGGGAAGAGAGCTCAGTCATTTTTGATCCAGCCATGTGACAGAAAGAAGGCACAAACAGCTGAAGTCCTGGGGAGAGAGGAGTCATTTTGCCTGATAGTTTACAGCTAACCCTGGAAAGTAAGCAGGACAGCCGAGACTGATATTAGAAGACCTAAGAGAAGCCCTATGCCAGGTTGTGGCTGAAATCAGGAAGAAGCGGAGCAGCTGAGCCTGAGAGAGGACGCCCGGAGGGGAAGGTTGAAACCTCACAGAGGTGCCCGCCATCTTGTTTCAACACGTGGGCAGCTGACTTTGGTGAGAAAGCACCTCTTATGGTGCCTTGAGTTGGACTTTCCGTGGCCGTGGGACTGAAAGCTTTTATCCCAAATAAATACCTTTATTAAAGCCAACAGATTTCTGGTACTTTGCATTGGCACCCCTTTGGCAGACTAATACACACTGTTCAGATACTAGTTTTATGACTGTTGAGAGGCAGATGTGACAGTGGCAGTTGCCTGATCCCTGAAGCACAAGCAAGGCTATGTGTTCTTGAGTTAACATTTCTAGTGGGAGCCTGCTGATTCCATAATTTCCGGATTGTATCACTTAGTAGTTTTTCTACTTTTGTGTAATTTGCAATTTTTTTCATAGTAAACATTAAAAAAATAATAGAAAAAAAACCCCAAAAAACAACCCCACAAACCATTTCAGCCCAAAAGGCATAACTTGTCCTGAGTGACCTGTCTCTGAAGGCCAAACACTTCAACTTCTACTTATCCTATTGGGTTCTCTGTTTTTTTTACATGAACTTTACACTTTGACATTAAAATACAAAAAACACCCAAACTAATAATTTATTTTTATATTTATTTGATATATTTTATACTTATTTATATCTTATGTATTTTATTTTTTTATTGTTTTGTTATTTTTTACCTCACTTGGAGTGGCTTCATCCATTGACTCAGTCTGCCATCTTCACTTGAAGTCCTCAGCAGGAGATCAAATGGAGAGTGGGAGGGAAGATAGTGGTTGGCTGTATCCCTCTACTGCAGGCCACGGATCCTGTCAGGTAGCCATCTCCACCCATCTGTCTCTCTTTCTAGCTTCTGGTAATTATGCTTGCCCCATCACCATTCAGGCCTAGTAGTGGTAACATCATCCTACTCTTGGATTACTGAAGTTTTCCTCATCCCTTCCCTACATCTTATCCACACTTTTGTAAATAGTTTCTGTATTGAACTCTACTCAAATTAACCCATTTGACACAGAGAACATGCTGTTGAGAGCTGCATACTCTCAAAATCCATAGCTTCTGGGATAAATACTCCTAGCTTTGCCCTTCTGAAACCAGTAGCCTTTCCACAATTATATTGTCCCATGTACTACAAGGGAGAGTCCAGAATATTCACTTGTGCCTGCAGCAGCACTCAAATCTGTTTTTCTCTTATTATTGCATGCAGGTAATTCTTTAATCCTGCTAGCAGTTCTCTGTGGCTCATGGAGGAAGTGAGCACAGAGGCAGCAGTCTAGACCAGCCTAGACTGGCTTCTCTTCCCAACAAAGAAGCCATTCAAGCTTTCACAAGAAAGGATGAGCTGCTAAATCTGTGTATTTTGTTTATACTTCTAACATTTTAGGGTGACATTACATTTCTGGCTGTTCTTTTTCACACTCTGTCATTCCATTAATAATGAATTATGTTGTCCTCATTTTATAAGAAGTCTTTCAAGCTGAGAAAAGTGATTACATGAAAGATAGGGTTGTGTTTGGGAGAGACTGAAAAGGCAAAATAAACTGACCTGAGGGAACGATGGAAAATTCAGATGCTCAAATTGCAAATCTGCTCACTCTTCAGTCTGGGACAGGTCACTCAGAAGGCAAGTTATGTACTCTATGGAGAAAAAGTGACTATAATCATCATCATAATTACCCCTAAGGTGTACTGTGATTAACTAGCAGTTGTATGCAATTGTAAAGTGTTATGGAATCATCAGATACCCATAAAATAGTGGAATAACTGAAATCCAGTTTCTGAGACTTAAGCTGGGACTCTTAAGAGGGAGATCCAGGAGTCTCCATTCCCAGAGGAACATGATAACAGATTAAACAGGACATGGGAGTCAGAGGTCAGAGAATAAGGCTGTGAGGATTCTTGGTAACTTATCCTGCGGCTGTTTGAGGAGCTACACAAGGCTTAAGAGCAAGCCCCTGAGTGGGAGTGGGAAGACAGTCCAGGGACCTTACTAGGAAGGTGGGGTTTCGTACAGGGATGTCTCCTCCTGAGCAACAGTAGCTCCTCTCAGAGACTGACTGTCTTGTCAGGAAGAGCTAGGACAGAAAGCAGACCTTCAATCTGGGCCCACAGCTCTGGTTTTGCCTCCAAGATGGGCATGTGTCCTGTGGATCCATTTTTCATGGTTTGGAGGAGGGTGCAGAGGGAGATCCAGAAGCTTTAAAGCATCATCTCTTTGACTGCATCATCCAAAGGTGAGAAATGCCAGCAGCAGAGGCCAGGGTAGGAGTGCCCATCTTTTTCTTGGCCTAGGATAAGTGGATTTTGAAAACACAGAAAAAAATAAAAATAGTAAAAAAGCAAAAACAAAGGATAAAAGCAACACCAAAGCTGTCAAGTGTCACCATCTCTTTGATGGCTCCGGCTCAAGCCTCCACTGTCAAGGGAGACCCCACTGCCCCATCCTCTTCAGATGCAGTTATTGGTGTGATCCTCAGAGGTCCCTGGAGAGGAGCCAGGCATGACAGAGGCTTAGAAAAGAGCCCTGTCATGGCTGGATCCTGGGACCTCGCAGAAGGGCATGCGTACCATGGCAACCCTCACCTCTGTTCACGCCCCACAAAGCCAAAGGCCAAAGATAAACCAGCCTGGGTAAAAGAGAGGCAGAGGCCTCCAGCCCCTGGGTGTTGTAGAGTCCCAGATGATGGTTTGGGCTGTCCAGCAGACAAGGATCAGGGTCAGGATCCAGATAATTCTGGAGATGAGCACCAGACAGGGTCCTTGGAGGCCTTGTCCTCTCTATATATTCTGGTCTGTTTCTAATAGAGTTCAAGAAGCTTACAGAAACACATGGGATTGAACAAAAAACAAAACCAGTAAGAATTGAATCAGGGTGAAAGAAAAATAATGTTAATGATGAGATTCATATACAACACAGAGTGCAAGCTGTGAAACTGTATTAAGGTGTGAGATACTTGAATATAAGCATGTCACCATGCCAAGGGGAAAGTGAAAATTTATAGACAGACGAGATGAAGGCAATGACTGCTGGAGTAAGGTCCTGAGCAGACAAGAGAGGATGGGATCAAAACCATGAGGGTAAGGGGTTGGGTGTCAGTTGGGCCCCCCATGAAATTCATGTCATTTGTACACAGGGAAGAATCAGCAATAGTTTGTAACAATCAATGTGGAACAAGAAGCAAGCCTACTTCCCCTCTGGTCCTGAGAGATGTGGGACATGGAGAATAGCCTCAAATATCCAGTGAGGTCTTGTATTCAAAGACTGGAAAACCTGTGTTCTACTTTCCTTTGCCTCTCTTCACTGCCAGACTAAAGTTCATGGATCCTGCTGCCCATGTGGCAGAGTATAATTTCTCAGTGGTTTATGGGAGGACTTGGAGCCTAGGAAAAGATTTGATTATACCGGGAAAGCTTTGGCCCTTCATTCACCTTGACTGCTGAGTATAAATTAAAGCCATAGTCCAACTTCTCCTATCTTTTTCACTCTCTTTCATTCAACAAATATGAGTTCTTATAAGTCATACCACCTCCCCCATTCCATTTTTTTTTTTTTTTACTTTTGTCCATAGTCTCTGAGGTTGTTGCTAATGAGGAGTTCTGGACTCTAATCCTGATAAACTACATTCTATCTTCTATCCAGCAACAAAGGAGGCTGTAATTAAGCAGCAAGGCCACATACATTTTTTTTTTTGGCTACACAACAGAGTTTTGAGCACTTTGGAGCCAAGAAGGAGCCTCAGGTCATTTAATGAAACACAACCCTTTTATTTTAGAGATTAAAAAAAAAAAAAATTAAGGCCTCAAATAACTTAATACAAGCACAAACCTAGTAAGAGACAGAGCTGGAACTAGGAATCTTAATCTCCTGACTCGTAGGCCAGTGCTCTTCCTGGCTCACCAAATAAAGCTGGGCTAGTGGAGTCAAATTTCATAACTGCAGTCAGGCATTTCTGAGGGAATAAGATCAAAATTACCTTCCTGTGTGAGCTATAATATCAATATTTGCATTAAAAATGCTTGTTTTTGGAGCACTTATATTCATTCTTCCGTTAAAGCAGGCAACCACTGAGTACAAGGATTATCAAAACTTAATAAAACAATGGAAGGAACTAGTGCACTTTCATGTCTAATTATTTCACCTGTGAACTAAGTGCTCTGATCTCCCAAGGAGTTTCCAGGACAGAGGTATGTCAGGCCTGAAAGTGGGAAACTAAGATAGTTAAATCTTTACATGTACCACAAATTTAGTACTTACAAGACCAATTTCTTGGCATTTTGGGATATGGGGTGGGAAGGCTATACTGCATCCCTCTGGCATCTAACTTACTTTGGTGGTCACAGAGTATCAGAGCTGGAAGTGGTCATTTTGTCTAATCAATGTAGATGAAGGAACTGTGACTCAGAGATTAAGTGGTTTACTCAAGGTTTCAAAAAAACAAAAGCAATTTGAGCAATTTAATCCCTGATTTCATCTCTTGGATTGATTGAATTGCACCCCCATGCCCTCATGGTCAAATCCCATTTACTTTGATTGCTCTTTAATCTCAGAGGTCTGCATCAATAATAAATAATCTACCTGGGGAAGCAGATGTGGCTCAAGTGGTTGGGCATCCGTCTACCATATGGGAGGACCTGGGTTTGATCCCCGGGACCTCCTGGTAAAAAGGTGAGCAGGAGAGCCACGCAGCAAGATGATGACGCAACAAAAGAGAGATGCGGGGGACACTGAAGGTGAGATGCGCCAGAAACCAGGAAATGAGGTGGTGCAAGTGACAGGGTACCTCTCTCCCACTTCAGAGGTCCCTGGGATTGAATCCTGGTGAAGCCCGGAGAAAAATGTGAAGAGAAGGCAAGAAACAGACACAGTAGATCACCCAGTGAATGGACACAGACAGCAAGCGAGGGGTGGGGTGGGCGGAACTCATAGAACTGTACCAAAAGAAAAAATAAAGTCAATTAAAAATAAATAAATAATCTACCTGGGATCCAATATTCTTCCTGGTCTTATATCTTACCACTTCAGTTAGGACTGTATGGCAATACACAATTCTGACTCTGGAGTTGTAAGAAAAATTTGCCTCTTTCATAATTATCAAGAAACACAGCTTTCTAGAAGTAGTTCAGACAAAGAAACCTCAGAGAAAAATCAGTGCCATTTACAAGATAGTTAATTTTAACCATATGGCTATGTTTAACTTACTAGGTTTCTGTTCAAGGCTGCATTATAGTCATGGTACAAACACCTGAAATTAATTAAAAATATCCATATTACAACATATTCTGTAATTTTTATATTGGATACTAGTCTATAAAATTGTTGAAAGACAAAGACAAAAAATCTTGAAAGCAGAGAGACAAAATGACTAGTGACATATAAGGAAATCTCATTAACAGCTAACTTCTCATCAGAAATGAAGGCCAGAAGGAATACTCAAAGTGCTGGAAGTAAATAACCTGACAACAAAGTATTTTATATTCAGAAAAAACTACCTTTCAAAAATGAAGGTGAAGACATAAAATACATCCTCAGATACACAATAACTGAGAGAATTAGTTGCTAGCAGACCTGCCTTACAAGAAATACTAAAGGAAGTTCTTCACTAAATTGTTGAAAGCAAGCGACCCCAAACAGTAATTCAAATCCACACACAAAAAGCAAAAAGCACCAGTAATTATTTATGATTATGTAATCATAAAAGAAAGTATGTATTATATTTATTTTCTTCTATTAACTGATTTTAAAAAGCAATTGCATAAAGCAATATGTATCTAATTGTTGGACACAGATCACAGTGAAATGTAATATATTTGATAATAACAACACAAAGGAGGTGAACGGGAGCAAAGCTGTATTAGAGTAAGGAATTGATAACAGATGGTAACCTGAATCCATAGGAACAAATGTTTATACATAAAAAATTCTATAAATATAAACTTGCTCTCCTTTCTTCTCTCAGCTTCTTTAAAAGACATTTAAAGGAATTAAAATGTTACACACGAAAATAATCACTATCAGTGCAAAAGAAAGCAGTTAAGGAGAAGTATAGAACAAAAAAGACATGAAACATATATAAAAAATGTAGTATTTTTACAACTATATCAATAATAAAATTAAGTGTGAATGGATTAAACAAACCAATCAAAGGGCAGAGACTGTCAAAATGGATAAAAAACAAGATCCAACTACCTGCTGTTTACAGAAAATACATTTTAGACTCAAAGACAAAATTGGTTCAAAATAAAGGAATGGTGTTTTAGTTTCCTTCTGTGCTTAAGCAAATACCATGCAATGGGTGGGCTTAAACAGTGGAAATCTAATGGCTTACAGTTTAGAGGCTGGAGAAGTCCAAATCAATGTGTCATTGAGGCAATGCTTTCCTCCCCAAAACAGGCATTCTGGGGCTGGCTGCCAGTGATCCTTGGTCATGGACTCCTTTGTCACATGGCAATACACATAGTGGCTCTCCTGGCCTCTCTCTTCTCTTCTGGGTTCTGGTGACCATCAGCTTCTTGTTTTCCATGGCTTTCTCTCCCTTTGTCTGAATTTCATTCTGCTTATAAAGGACTCCAGTAATAGGATTAAAACTTATCCTGATTTGAATTGGGGCATACCTTAACTGAAGTTACTTCATCAAAAGGTCCTACTTAAAATGGGTTCATATTCACAGGAATGGATTAAGTCTAAGAACATGTTTTTCTGGGGTACATAGTTCCAAACCACTATAGATGGAAAAAGATATATCATGCAAACATCAACTGTAAGAAGGCTGGGAAAGCTTTATAGAAAGCTATACTAATGTCAGACAAAATAAATTTTAAAACAAAAAGTCTTACTGGAAATAAACAGGGACATTTTAAAATGATAAAGAGGCACACTTATTCTGGAAGTTTTAACAATTATAAACATATGCACTTAACAGAGTCCCAAAATATATGAAGCAAAAACTGACAGAATGGAAGGGAGAAATAAACAATTCAACCATAATAGTTGCAGAATTCAATATCCCACTTTCAATAACGGATAGAAGGCAGAAGATCAAGAAAACAGATGACTTGAACAATACTATACATCTATAGAATACACTACCCAACAATAGCAGAATATATTTCTTTTCAAGAGCACTTGAACATTCTCCAAGATAGATCATATGCTAGGCCATAAAAAGAAATCCTAATACATTTAAAGGAATTGAAATCATACAAGGTACATTTTCTGATCACAATGGAACAAAATTAGAAATAACAGAAAGAAATTTGGGAAATGAAATTTATAGTTGTAAATGCCTATATTAAAAAAGATGATCTCAAATCAACCACCCAACTTTCTGGGAAAAAAAGAGCAAACTAAACCCAAAACAAGCAGAAGGAAGGATATGATAAAGATTTGAGCAGAAGTTAATGAAATAGAGATCAGAAAAGGCTATGATAAACCCAAAAGTCAGTTCTTCAAAAAGATCAACAAAATTGACAAACTTTCAGCTTGACTGACCAAGATAAAAAGAGACCACTCAAATTACTAAAGAGGAAATTACTAACAATCTTACAAAAATAAAAACTATAAGGCAATATAATGGACTGTATGCCAAAAAGATAACTTAGATGAAATGGAAATTCCTAGAAAGACAAAAACTATTCAAACTGACTAAAAAAGACATAAAACATCTGAAGAAACCAACAAGTAAAGCAATTGAATTAGTAACCAAACTTTCCAAAGAAAAAGTCCAGGACCAGATGGCTTCACTGATGATAACTATCAAACACTTAAGGAAGAATACCAATTCTTCACAAATTCTTCCAAAAAAACAGAAGAGGAGCAAATACTTCCCAATTCATTATATGAAGGCCGTATTATCCTGATACCCAAACCCAATAAATATAACAAAGGAAAGGAAAAATAAAGACCTATTTCTTATACATTGATTTAGTTTGCTAAAGACTGCCAAAGCAATATACTAATATTGAGTTGCCTTTAACAATGGGGATTTTATTAATTTATGAGCTTACAGTTCTAAGGCCATGAAAGTGTCCAAACCAAGGAATCATCAGAGACGCTTTCTCCTCGAATTTTAGCTGTGGGCGATCAGGCATATGGTGGCGTCCACTCATCTCTGTCCTCTCCTCTGGACATCACTGCTTTCAGCTTCTGGCTAAAGCGGCTTCCTCTCAACTGTGTTCCATTAATTTCAGCTTCTGACTCCCTCTCTGCCTCTGCAGCTTTTTCTGTATCTGTGGCTTTTTATTTCTCCATTTATAAAGGAGTCCAGTAAGAGGCTTAAGATCCAGCCTGGGTCACACAATCTAATCAGTCCCCTAAAGCAAGTAATTTAATCAAACGTTTCCATTTACAATAGGTTTAAACATACAGGAATGGATTAGCTTAAAAACATCATTTTCTGGGGTCCACAAGACTCAAACTGCCACATGCATATAGATGCAAAACATCCCCAAATGCAGCACATATAAAAAGGATTATACACATGACAAGTGGGATTTATTACAGGAATATAAGGTTGGTTTAATATTTGAAAACCAGTTAATGTAATACATCGTATCAATAGAATAAATGATGTTTTAGTTTCTCCCTGCTAAAACAAATACCATACAGCGAGTTGATTTAACAACAAGAAATCTTTTGGTTCATGGTTTCAGAGGCTAGAAGGCTTGCTTTCTCCCGGGGTTTTTGAGTTTTCCATCACATGGCCATGCACGTGGTGGTGTCCTCTCCTTTCTCTCCTGGGTTCCCTTCACTTCCAGCTTCTGGCTAGCCACTCCCTGTGGCTTCTCCCTCCAACTTACTTTCACTCTGCTTATAAAGGACTCCTGTAAACTGTATTAAGGCCCAACCTGATTCAGCTGGGCTACACCTTAACTCAAGTAACATCTTAAAGAAACCGTATTCACAATGGATCCACACCCACTAGGATTTGGACCAAGGTGAAGGACATGTCCAAACAGAGGTACAGAATTCAATCAAAAACTACATAATAATCTCAACAGACACAGATAAAGTATTTGACAAAATTCAACACCCTTTCAGGATAAAAAACACTCAAACTAGGATTAGAAGGGAATGCCAAGGCAATTCAATGGGGGAAAGAATAGGCGTTTCAAAAAAATGGTGCTAATTTAACTTCTGTAGTAACAAGGGCATTATCATTCTTCACCCTTTCTAATTCTGACTCTACAGTCTTCCTTTTTTTCTTATTTTGGTTTGTCCATTGCTTTATTTCTTACAGTCCTGTATTCAATTTTCTAACATGTCTATGGCTTTTCTCCAGCTCCACATTTTTTGCACTGCTTACATTTATGTGCAGTCTTATTCCTTGTCTGCACAAATATGGAAAGTTAGATATAAAATAAACATTAAAGCTTGATTTTTATAAACACTGTAAAACAAAAAATGGTGCTGAGACAACTAGATAGCCACAGGCAAATGAAGCTGGACCCCTACCTCACACCACAAACAAATATTAACAACAAAAAAATGGATCAAAGACCTACATGTAAGAGCTAAAACTATGGAACTCTTAGAAGAAAATCATTGAGAGTGTAAAGACAACCCAGAGAAATAGAGAAAATATTTGTAAATCATATTTATAAGGGGCTAGTATCCTGAACTCTTACAACTTAATAATAAAAAGACAAAGGACTTGAGAGACATTTCTTTAAAGATATACAAATGGCCAATAAGGACATGAAAAGATGTTCAACATCATTAACCGTTAAGAGAATGCAAATCAAAAGCACAGAGATACCACTTTGCACATTAAGTGTGAAACCGAAAGACACAAAATAGCAAAAAGCAAAACAGCAAGTGTTGGCCAGGATATGAGGAAACTGGAAACCTCATATGCTACTGTTGAGAATACAAAATGGGGCAGATGGGAAGCGGGCGTGGCTCAATCGATAGAACTCCCGTTTACCATATGGGAGGCCCTGGGTTCGTTTCCCGGGGCCTCCTTGTGAGGGCAGGCCGGCCCGCTGTGCGGTGGGCTGATGCAGCAAGACCTCACAGCAGGAAGCGGGTGTGGCTCAATCGATAGAGCCCCCGTTTACCATGTGGGAGGCCCCGGGTTCGCTTCCCGGGGCCTCCTTGTGAGGGCAGGCCAGCCCGCGCAGCGCGGTGGGCTGATGCAGCGGGACCTCACAGCAAGGGGGAGATAAGCAGACACAGAAGAAACACACAGCGAATGGACACAGAAACACAAGCAGCAAGGGGGGGATAAATAAATAAATAAATAAATCTTTAAAAAAAAAAAAAAAAAATGGTGCAGATAATTTGGAAAACAGCCTGGCAATTCTTTGAAAGAGTATAATTACCAAAAGACTCAGCAATTCCAGTCCAACGTATATATACAAGAGAAATGAAAACAATTAAAAGGAATTAAGTACTGATACATACATGCTACATGGATGAACCTTGAAAACATGCTAAGTGAAAGGTCAGTCACAAGTGACCCAACATATATATTGTACGATTCCATTTACATGAAATGTAATAGGCAAACTTATAAGACACAGCACATTAGTGGTCACTTAGGGCTGGGGGTATTGGAGGGAAATGGGAAACGATTGCTAATGGGTATGGAGTTTCTTTTTGTGGTGATGAAAATGCTCTAAAATTGATTGTAGTGGTAGTTGCACAACTCTGTGAACATACTAAAAATCATGAATTGTATACTTTAATTGGGCCAATTGAACAGTTTATGAGTTATAGCTCAATAAAGCTGTTCCTCTACTTAAAAAGAGACTTAGAGACATATCGAACAAACCTGAAGCATAGACCTTACTCAGACACTACTGAATCACACTAAAAAGCCATTTGTGGTAATTCTGTGGACATTCATTGTGCTCTGCAATTATGATTACACTTCACTGTTTCTGTGTTAATTTTTAATAGAAATTTTATAGAAGTACATCAAGGAAATGGAAAACTTAAAATGCTAAATGGCTAAGATGCAGCAATATCATTACTTTAACATAATACAGAGGGGACTTGGATTCTTCTTTAGTAACAATAGACTTGGGTTAAAAACAACTAACTCAATATCCATAGTCATAAAATGGAGAGAGCAATACCAGCTCTTCTTATTCGAGGCTGCTATGAACATTATATTTACAGATATAGTAGACAAGTCCTTATTTGAAATGCTTGGGGCCAGATGATTTGTATTTAAAATTTTTCAGATTTTAGGCAGCCCATATATTATATAAACCCTTAGTGCGGTCAAGGGAAATATCATAAAATCAAACACATTTCTCTAAGTGAAATAAATAAACTAAGAGGGAAAAATTAGTACTAAAAACAGCAGCAGATGTAAAGTACTAAAAACAATTTAGATGTTTGGCCAAATAAATTTTGGTGTCAAACTTAAAACAAAAACAGCATCAAACAAAGGCTTTTTTTTTTTTAAAGATTTATTTATTTATTTATTTATCCCCCCCTTGCTGCCTGTGTTTGCTGTGTCCATTCGCTGCACGCTTCTTCCGTGTCTGCTTATCTCCCCCTTGCTGTGAGGTCCTGCTGCATCAGCCCACCGCGCCGCGCGGGCCGGCCTGCTCTCACAAGGAGGCCCCGGGAAGCAAACCCGGGGCCTCCCGCATGGTAAACAGGGGCTCTATCGATTGAGCCACACCCGCTTCCTGCTGTGAGGTCTTGCTGCATCAGCCTACCGTGCTGCGCGGGTCGGGGGGCCTGCCCTCACAAGGAGGCCCCGGGAAGCGAACCTGGGGCCTCCCATATGATAAACGGGAGCTCTATCCATTGAGCCACACCCGCTTCCCTCAACAAAGGCTTTTGATTTTCACAACTTTTCATAGCTCAGAATCGCAGAGAAGGGGACATATGAAGTATAATGATACAAAAATGGCTTCATATTACATTATTTAAAAAGTAAAGCCTGTTAATATTTAATATTTTATTTTAAGAGCAGAAATAACATAAAAAAAGATGTTTCTGGAGTATCAATATACAATAAAAAACAAAGTGCCACCCCACCCCTCCTCCAGTGCTTAAAGAGCAGTTATCCAACTGTAGTCCACTTTCCTTAATTTTCTCAGTTCTTTTTCTTCAGATTTTGACAACTGATGTATAATATCTTCTCCTAAATCTGTGTTATTTGTATCCTGAACTTTTTCAGTAAAATCATCTTCTTTATCTGAATCATCACTTTCTTTTTCTTCTTCCATATCAACATCAGAAATTTCTTCAGCACTTTACCAATAAAAGAACAAAATATAAGTACTTACTATTAAAAATACATATTTCTGAAACAGTACCTTTCTAATTTTAGACACTTTCATGAAAATATAATAACCATATGGACAAAGTAAATAAAAAATCTTGTTATTAATTGTTCTTTATAAAGTATGAATTACAAAGATAAATTTATAAAAAGTATAATTTTGAATTACATACAAAATCCTTACAACATACGCAAAAGATATCTGATCCTTATTTTCAATGTGCTTTACTTGATCTAATAATGCTATATTCTTGAACTACCTTTAAAAATGGAAATAAGAAATATAGTGGAAGAATATCTTAATAAAGGGTAAGAAAACACTCACAAACCAACCTGTTTCCCCAAATATAAAATATCTAAACATAGTTTAAGAACTGTTTTTACCTCTTGGTCTCCTTAGACAGCAGTAATGAATTTACAAATATGGAGCATAGAAAAGAAGCGGATGGCAGTACGTGGGCTGGAGTGTGAAGAAGCTAGAATAAAAAACAGCAAATGTTTCATTTAAAAAGATTAATCCTTGGCACACTGTTCCTTCCAATGTCCTTTATTAAGAACCTTTCGTTGTAAATGGCAAGAGTTGAACACAAAACACATTCCTCACAGAAAAAGCAAACCAAAGAAATATACTTCCATCTTCCTAAATTTCTGCAAACAACCAACATTTCCCTTCACCCCAGGTCCAGGCCAAAATAATATCAAAACATAAGAATATTATTCTTGTTTTGGGTATCAAAGTTGCACAAAATACAAATGACTGTTCAAAAGTTGTTTGTTACAAATGATTGTATAAAACTCGAATTTAAAGTGCTTCAATGCATTCAGTCTGTTTCACATTGTTTGCTTTAAATAATTACTTACCTCATTAATTGCAGGTATGTTTTCTGTTAAGGGTAGTTGTACCAGTTCATTTCCCAAATCTTCATTTAATTTTTCATGCTGCTGTTGCCTGTGCTTTCCCAGTATAAAATAAAATGGAGTTGTTGGTAGGCTTTCTTCTGCTAGTAGCTATAAGGATTTAAGACAAAGAGAAAATATTTCAATACAAAAGTAGAACTACTTTAATCTCAACAATATGTACTACAGAGTCATAAAATGTCAGGGACGGTAGGAACTTTAGAAATTAACTAATATGATCCTCTCATTTTACAGGTAAAGCAACTGAGATCACTTACTATGGAAAAAGCAATAAAACTGACATTTAGATGACTGAACAAAGTATGTATTTAATACTGCTTCCTCCCCAAACTCTACAAAAATGAAGGAGTTTACCAAAGGGCATAAACCCACAATGATAAAGGAGGTGGGTGAGAAGGTCATAGTAGTAACATGCTGGAAGCTAAAAAGCAGACTGAAGGGTGGTAACCAACTTTGTAGACCAAAGCAGAAAGATGGCTACACGGAAAGCCAATATTCTTTTGTATTTATACCAAAGAATTCCACAAATGCTCAGAATTGATATTACCTCTGTAAGTAGAGGTGAAAGTGAGGCTGAAAGAACAGGTAGACAGGTCACAGATATATTTAAAAAGCACTGATTGCCAACTCTCCCCATCAGACCCTAGTTTTTGGAAAGGGGAGAAGTGTCTTTGGACTGGGGGAGAAGAGTATCTGTCACAGCTGAAGGCAGCTATACTTACTATAGGAGGTTTCTTAGAACACTAGCAGCCAAATCTAAACCCTTTAGGCAAGAGTTTAGAAGAATTTTATCTGGGTAATTTGGCCATCTTAAGAGAAAAAGACCAAAAAATAATGACATGGAGATTTTCTCAATAAAACAGCTCAGCTAGATAGTGGAGAGCAAAGGAGACATGTTCTATCCAGGCAGAGAACTTCCAAATTGCTTTTTTTTGCCTACTTCTAGATAACAGCAGACAGCCAAGAATCATCACAACTCTGACGAAAACCTCTAAAATGAAAAGAGAACAAAATAGAATGAAAAGAAGCAAATAAAAAACTGAAGGAAAATGACTATGAAAAATAATAGATTAGATATAAAAGATGAAGAAATCTCCCAGAAAACAGAGAAAAGAGAAAGAAAACAGAAAAAATTAGAATTTGAGCAGCATTCTAGGAGGTCCAGCACTAAATAACAGGAATTCCAGAAAAAGAAGACAAAAAATGAAGGTAAAGTAGTAATTAATCCCTCCCTAGTCAGTTCTTTGCTTAAAACTCTCCAAAGATGTAAAATGGTACAGCTGCTATGGAAAACAGTTTGGTGGTTCCTCAGAATATTAAGTACAGAATTACCATGTGTTGGTTTGAGTACTTTATGTGGACTCCAGAAAATTATGTTGTGAAATCAAACTTATTGTGAAGCTTTGATTAAATCAGTTAAGAGACATTTGATTAGATTGCTCCAGTAGGGCCTGACCCAGGGTGGGTCTTAATCCTCTTATTGGAGTCCTTTATAAATGCATGAATAAAGCTGCAGACACAGGAGAAAAGCCTCAGAGACAAAGAGACCCATCCAGAAGTTGAAATCAACAAACCTTGGAGAGAGATAAGCCACAGAAGGAGCAGCCTAATGGTGAAGCAATGAGGCCTGGAAGAGAGGGGAGAAATGAGCAGACAACCACATGTGCCTGATTACCCACAGCTGAGTCTGGGAAGAAAGTAAGCCTGAAGGAGAAGGCAGAGACCAGCAAAGCCACCATTGTGCCTTGCCATGTGGCAGGAGTCCATGGTTGCCAGTAGCTGACTTGGTGAGACAGCATCTCTGATATGCCTTGATTTGGACATTTTCACAGCTTCAGAACTGTAAGTTTTTAACCTAATAAATTCCCATTATAAAAGTCAACCCATTTCTGGTATATTGCATTGACAGTTTTTGCAAGCTAAAACACCAGGATTCACAATCCCACTTGTAGATATATACACAAGAGAAATGAAAGCGGGTACTCGAACAGATATTTGCACACCGATATTTATAGCAACTAAGTTATACTGTCATCAACAGAAGAATGTATAAACAAAATGTGGATAAAATGGAATATTATTCAGCCATAAAAAAGAATGGAATTCTGATACATGTGACAACATGGATGAGCACTGAAGATGTCATGCTGACTGAAATAGCCAGACACATTAAAGGAAAAATACATAATGATCTCACTCTTTAGAATATGCAATGATTCAGAGTCAGAATCTAGAATATAAATTACCAGGGACAGGGGTGGGTAATGGGGAATTAATGCTCAGTTGGTACAACTTCATTTTGGGATGATGGACATTTTGGTAATGGATGGTGGTGATGGCAGTACAATGTTGTGAATAACACCACTGAATTGCTGTATTTCTAAGTGGCTAAAATGATTACTTTTAGGTTGCATATATCTTATCAGAATAAACGGTACAACACAAAGAGTGAAACCTAATGTAAATTATGGACCAGAGTTGATAATATAATTATAATAATAATGTTTTATCAATTGTAACAAAGGTAACATACTAATACAAAATATTAATAGGGAAAATTATGTATTCATGTGTGTGGAGGGGTGGTATAGGGGAACTCTGTACTTTCTGTACGATTTTTCTATTACCCTACAAATGCTCAAAACAAAACAAAACAAAAACAAAACCCAAAACTCTGCAAAGGGTGCCACAGTTCACTCAAACCCAAAGGCCTACCTACCTTGACTATCCTATTTAAAACTGTAAGCTGTACCTCATATTCTTTTTCTCTATTTCACCATACTCCTCATTCTTAAACACTACAAATTTTGCTTATTTAATATTTGTTGTTTATTGTCTGCATCTTCTGGCTAGACTGTAAGCACCACAAGGTTAGAGACTTGCTATTTTGTTCATTATGTCCCAAGTATCTACAACAGTGTCTGGAATATAGTAGACAATCAACAAAAAAATGGTTGAATGAGTTCAATGTGTTTTCAGAGAAAAATAGATAAGCCAAGTTATGGATAAAGGATCAAGAACAAGAATGGTATTAGGCTTCTGGCAACACTGGAAGCTGTAAGATAATGGGACAGTACCTTCAAAATTTAAAGAGAAAGTGATTTTCAACCAAGAATTCTATATTCAACCAACCAGTCAAGGAGGAGAGTAAAATAAAAACATTTCCAAACATGCAAGGTCTTACGTCTTACATTTGCCTTCCACACACTAAGAGAATGTGCTTCAAACAAACCAAGGGAGTGAACAAAGAAAGAGGGAAAAAAATGGCATCTAATATAATAGAGATGAAATGAATTCACAGAATGATGGCAAAGGTAGATCCTAAGTTGTCTAGTTTGCAGGGTTCACAGAGCAATCAGTCCAGACTGAAGTAGGCCAGAAGGCTCTTGGAAATATTTCTTCAAGGCTAGAAAGAATATCTAATGTGAATGAAAATAATGAGAGGAGATTTATACAAATTGGATAGTTTTGCATTGAATTAGGTGAGAAATACACAGACAACTAAGCAACTGAAAAAAAGAAGAAAATTATTTAAAAAGTTGTTCATAAAAGGAACAATATTCTGTATATTATCACTACATGGTTCTGCTATGAATAGTGTATACGTGGTTTTAACAGTGAAAACTCACCCTAGCTATTTACAATATAACTACAATGGCAAAACTGGAGGGCAGGAAGGGTCTGTGTGTGTTGTGTCTGAGTGTGGGTGTGAAAAAAGAGGTTAAAACTCTCAACTTAAATAGATGAGAGTTAACAGATAATACCTAAACCTGAAAAATCCACAATTAGCAATATAGATATGTTTTTTAGAAATATAGAGGCAAATAAAAATTTCAGCTAAGAGTCGAGAATGATTGTGTTTGTGGGTAACTGTAGTGGTGCTGAAGATCAGTTTTCCCTTAAAAGCCTTGGAAAAACTACTTGACTTTTTAAATCAAAGCATATATAACTGATAATATGAATTAAAACTAAATTTTAGAAGACCAACATGATTTTAAGAGAGGAAAATCAGTGTTTAAATTTGTAGCTTCTAATTCCATGTTAGGGCCAGGTGAAACATTTTCCTCACAGCTGAGTTTCAAAAGATAAACTTATCTTTGTGGGGAGGCAATGAAGTCTGCACCATGAGTGGTCAAAACATAACATATGGGAAGCGGGTATGGCTCAATGGATAGAGCTCCCGTTTACCATATGGGAGGCCCCGGGTTCACTTCTCGGGGCCTCCTTGTGAGGGTGGGCTGGCCCCCGCGGCCTGGTGGGCTGATGCAGCAAGACCTCACAACAGGAAGCGGGTGTGGCTCAATCGATAGAGCCCCCGTTTACCATGTATGAGGCCCGGGGTTCGCTTCCTGGGGCCTCCTTGTGAGGGCAGGCCAGCCCGCGCGGCGCGGTGGGCTGATGCAGCGGGACCTCACAGCAAGGGGGAGATAAGCAGACACAGAGAAGACACACAGAGAATGGACACAGCAAGCACAAGCA